>NEWO01002441.1:3143-33755 GCA_003013225.1 Phalaenopsis aphrodite
TATTTAAATCCATGCATGCAACTAGTGATATTTGTTTTTTCCACTTATGGATCATCAGATTTGTGTAAGTCTGGGTATAGGTGGCTAGGGCGATGACGATAATGCTAATGTGTGCTAAAATGTGGAGAAGATGTGGGATTCAGAATAGTATCCCCTACCTTAAGGACCATGGATAAAGGGAGAGGATAAGGAGTGATGATACTATTCTCCGACTCTTAATGGGATTATTTGCCCTGATACTCTTAGGTTGCTTGTAGTCCTAGCTCAATCACAGTAATTAACCTGTGGACTGCACTACTTTGCAAAGTTTTTACAAAAGTAAAATTTCTTTTTCCTGTTAAAGTAAACTTTATATCCATGAAAATTAAATTAAAACATGAATGCTTATAAAGGTCCACAATTAATCGCTTGAATCGAGGTTAGGACTTTTTCTATAGATTATCAGGTTGGCAACTCTTAATCAAGGTTGGGAAGCACACAATCTTGCTTTGAGCGCCAACCTTTAGCAATGTCTTACACTTAGTTTTTATTTTCTATATGTGATTATGAGTTTTCTTATACTTACTCGTGTTTTGCTACGATTGAATTTTTCCGTACCAGATTCTCCTATTTACTTTCTTGGAATTTATTTAAATTTCCTACAAATATATTATATTTTATGACGCTAACCATGCAATGGTAGCAAAGCCCCATGTATGCATTTACATTTTATTCATAAAAATTTTACTTATTTACCTTATAACACTTTCTATATGCATTTATTTATTTTACATTCAAACCTAAACCATAACTGAAAAATACAAGAAACACATTCTCAAAAATTAAATTTACACTTTCAAAACAATGAACAAATACGATACACTCCTCTTGGGTGATACGCATCGCGAGGGGGTAAGAAATAAGTTATGCTTCTATTTGTCTTAATTCCTCACATTTGTCTTCAATCATTTGAATCCTACATAGATTAAAATCTATTTGCAAGGGGAAAGGTTATTCATAATACCAAACTCGTTGTCATAATTTGTTAAGCTATTACACTTAGTTGTTACTCTCTTTTAAAGATATTTTAGTAGTAATTTTTAGTAAGCAAATCATTTTAAATATTTTATCTTTTAAATTTGTAATTTAAATATAATTTTTTGTAAGTTAATTTTAAGAGTTGTCACTTTCCTCGTGGGATCGATTCTGGGGTTTTTAAAGAAAATCCTATATTACTTGAAACAATACGTATACTTGCATAGTACCCCTCGTTTGAAAATATATAATATATTTAATAAATCATTGCAAGTGTTCACACTAGTCACTAGATATAAATTGAGTTTAATTTTCTGGCATAATTAAGGAGATTATAAATGCACGGAAGTGCGGGTTGGGTCATGTTTTTGGCGTAATCGCCAAAAATTGTGATGTAACTTTTTAGCTTAAAAATTTATTTGAATTGTAGTTCTGAGAAATTAAAAAAAAATTTAAGAAATTGCAAAGCCAAAAGATTTTTAAAATTAAAAATTCAAAAAAAAAATATTTTCCCTTTTTTTGTACTATTTTATTTTCTGCAATTTTTACATCATTTATGTACACTTTTGTATCTGAAAATTTATTGCCTTACAATTATAAATTTGGAAGAACCATTACGAAAATTTGAAAACAAGGAAGACTTCATAATTCTGAAGAAATGACAAACACATCGCAAAATAATATTGAAATTCAAATTACTTAAAATGAACATCATAATTTACAAAAACCTTTAAGGGACTATGTAAACCCTACAGTAGATGAAATTCTTTTAAGTATTCAAACTCCTGCTGTAGAGGCTAACTTATTTGAACTTAAACCTTTAATTATACAAATGACACAAAATAATTAGTTTGGAGGAACACCATCTGAGGATCCCAATTTACATTTAGCTAGTTTTTTAGAATTATTTGCTACATTTAAATATGTTGGCGTATCAAAGGATGTCGTCAGACTTAAAATTTTTTCATTTTGATTAAGAGATAAAGTTAAGATGTGGCTAAATTTGTTAGCACCTAGAACTATTAGAACTTGGAGAGATTTAGCTCAAAAACTTTTGGCTAAGTATTTTCCACCTTTGAAAACTGTGAAGAACAAAAATGATTTTACTTCTTTTTCTCAGTATGAAGGAGAGTATATATATGAAGCTTGGGAAGGATTTAAGGAACTTCTTAGAAATTTTCCACATCATGCTTCGCCAGTTTGGTTAATCATTCAAACTTTTTCTAATGGGTTAGTAGGATCCCTTAGATCTACTATAGATGTTGTTGTTGGAAGTTCATTAATGTCTAAATCATTTGATGAAGCTTATTTTTTAATTGAAGAAATGACTACAAATAATTTTCAATGGTCTTTTGATAGGGTAAATCATAAGAAAGTAGCAGATATTCATGATAATGATGCTATTTCAATAATTGCATGTCAAGTTGCTGCATTATCTAAGAAGATATACAAAAGTGGAATGAATTTTTCTCCAACATCTCAAATGGTTGAAGAAAATTCATTAAGAAAAATGATTGATTCTCATAGTTCAATAAAAACTATAAATTCTATCAACAGACCCAATAACCAATATTTAAATTATTACAAACCAGGTTGGAAAAACCATCCTAACTTCAATTGGAATAACGATCTTTGTGGTGGAAGTGAACAATGGTGTAATGCTCTGCCATTGGGAGATTGGAACAACCATGTTGTTGCTAACTTTAGACCCACTTATACTCATGGATTTAATCAACAAGTTAAGGAGAAGAAGTTGTATATCGAAGATCTGATGTTGTAAATGCGTAATTAGAAATATGGAGAATCAAATGAGAGAAATTGCTAATGCACTTAGCAATAGGCCTCAAGGAACACTTCCTAGTATTGTAGAGATTAAACCTAAAGAAAAAATTAAAGATCTAAAGCAAGTTAAACTGGTCCAACTAATGAGTGGAAAGTAATTAAATGTTAGAGTTCTAAAAGAAATTGAAGTTGAGAGAGAAGTTGTAGAGATTGAGAGACCTGGTCAGATTAATCTTAAGGAAGCAGAAACATCTAATTCTCCAACTAAGATTGATTTAGAAAGACCTCCACCACCTTTTCTTTAAGATTAAATAACAAATATTGGATCAACATTTTTTAAATTTTTTGAAATATTCAAGAAGCTCACAATTAATATCCCTTTTGCTGAGGCTTTGAAACAAATGTCAAGTTATGCCAAATTTGTGAAAGAAGTTTTAGTTTAAAAAAAGAAGTTGTAGATCATGAGACTATTGCAATCAGTAAAGAATGTAGTGCCATTATTCTAAAAAAGCTTTCAAAAAAACTTAAAGATCCTCGTAGCTTTATCATATCTTGTGCAATTAGAGAAAAATTTTGTTAAAAAGCTTTATGTGATTTAGGAGAGAGCATTAACCTTATGCCTCTGTCTATATTCAAAAGGTTAAGCTTAGGAGATATTTCTCCCGCTACTATAATTCTTCAATTATTTGATCGATCTATCACTTATCTTAAAGGGGTTATAGATGATGTACTGGTTTAAGTGGATAAATTTATCAATGTACTGGTTTAAGTGGATAAATTTATCTTCCCAATTGATTTTATTATATTAGATATGGAATAAGATAGGGAAATTTCTATCATTTTAGGGAGACCTTTCCTTGCTACCGGACAAGCTATGATAGATGCACAAAAAGGGGAATTAATAATGAAAGTGAATGTTGAGGAAGTTACATTTAATGTGCTTAAAATAATGAAGTATCTTGAAGGAAAATGTTATAGAATGGATATTAATGATGACATGCTTATTAATCATTTTCAAAATTGATGTGAAGTTTTATTGGATCAAAAAGATGATGTCATTTTAGAAGAAGAACATGAAGCAGAGACTGAAGGACATTCCAAAGATGAATCAAATGAGATGATTACTGAGGATTCAAATTATGTTCCAGAAAATTATAAAATCATAGATACTACTAAAAAACCTTTGATTCCTTCTATTAAAAAATCTCTTGAACTTGAGATGAAAGTTCTACCTACTCAGTTAAAGTATTCATTTTAGGGAACTCATCTATATTAGCTATTATTATATCCTCAGATTTGACTGATGAACAAGAAGGAAAATTATTGCAAACATTAAAGAATCATAAAAAGACCTTTGAATGGACATTAGCTAATATTAAATGAATCAGTCCTTCAGTCTGTATGCACCAAATTTTAATGGAAGATAACCATAAACCTAGGGCTGATCCTTAAAGGAGATTGAATCACATAATGAAAAATATAGTCAAGAAAGAAGTTTCAAAGTGTTTTGATACTGGGATTATTTATCCAATTTCAGATAGTTCTTGGATTAGCCCTATTCATTTTGTTCATAAGAAAGGAGGAGCGACTGTGGTTGAAAATGAAAGAAATGAATTGATTCTGATAAGGCAAATTTCTCGATGGTGAATATACATTGATTATAGAAAAATAAATACCGCCACTAGAAAATACTATTTTCCTTTACCTTTTCTGGATCAAATGTTGGATAAACTAGCAGGACACCGTTATTTTTTCTTTTTGGATGGATATTTTGGATACCACCAAATACTTATTGCTTCAGAGGATCAAGAGAAAATAACTTTTACCAGTCCTTATGAAGCCTTTTCTCTTAGAAGGATATCCTTTGGATTATGTAATGCCCCTGCAACATTTCAAATATGTATGAAGCTATTTTTTTGTGATCTAATTGAAAAATGAATTGAAATTTTTATGGATGATTTCTTAGTTTTTGAGACTTTTTTCAATTTATGTTTATATAATTTAACAAGAGTTCTGAAGCGCTGTGAAGAAACAAGCTTTGTTCTCAACTAGGAAAATTGCTAATTTATGGTTGCAGGAGGAATAGTATTAAGGAATAAAATTTTTGAAAATGTCATGTGAGTTGATCTAGCAAAAAATTAAGCTATTGTTGAATTACCTCCATATACTATTGCGAAAGGAATAAGAAGTTTTTTAGGACATGTTGGTTTCTACAGACGTTATATTAAAGATTTTCAAAAATTTCTAAGCCTTTATGCTGACTTTTAGAAAAATATGACAACTTTGATTTTAATGAAGAGTGCCTATATGCCTTTAGTTTATTAAAGGAGAAATTAATCACTGCACCTATTATTATTTCACTTGATTGGGCAAAGCCTTTTGAATTAATGTGTGATGTAAGTGATTATGCTATAGGGGCTGTTTTAAGACAAAGATATGATAAAATGTTCAAGGTCATATACTATGCTAGTAAAATTCTTAATGAGACTCAAATTATTTACCTTACCCCTGGAACTAAATGTATTGTGCTTATTGATCATTCTGCTATAAAGAATTTAATGACAAAGAAGGATGCAAAATGATGATTAATTAGATGGGTCCTTCTAATGTAAGAATTTAATTTTCAAGTTATGGATAGAAAGGGTACTGATAATCAAATAGTTGATTATCTGTCAAGGCTTGAATAGGAACACGAGGAAGATTTTAGTGATGAAATTAATGATAATTTTCCTGATGAATAATTATATTGGATTAATAAATAGTAAATTTCGTGATGCAGATAAAGTGAACTACTTGGTTAGTTATATTTTACCTTAGATAGCCATCAATTTAAGAATTTCATTTATGGTTCAAAATCTTACTTATGGGATGACCCTTATTTATATAAATAATGCAAGGACTTAATAGATGTGTACCATTAGAAGAAACTCAAGAAATTATTCAAAAATGTCATAAATCAGATTTTGGGGGACATTTTGAAGTGGATAAAACTACATTTAAGATTTTACTATCTGGATTTTATTGGCTTACTTTATTTAGGGATGTTAATATGTATAAAAGAATATGTGATCAATGTCAGAGAGTAGGCAATATTTCTAGAAGAGATGAAATGCCCTAATTTTTACTCTTGAGGTTGAAATCTTGGATGTTTGGGGATTAGATTTTTTAGGACCAATTGTACCATCTTTTGGAAAAATTTATATTTTAATTGTTGTGGATTATGTTTCTAAGTGGATTGAAATAGTTGCTTTACCTTGATGTGATGCTAAAAGTGTAGTAAAATTTTTAAGAAAGAATATTTTCAACGGATATAGAATGTCAAGTGTTATCATTACAGATTGAGGAAGTCATTCAAGGAATAGAATGATAAAAACATTAACTAAAAAAATTAGAATTAAACATCAAATTGCCACAGCTTATCAACCTTAGAACAATGGTTTAACAGATGTATCCGTTCGAGAAATTAAATGAATATTAGAAAAAATGGTAAATCTTAAAAGAACTGATTGATCTGCTAGACTTGATGATGCTTTATGAGGCCTATAAGATTTCTTATAAAACACCTATAGGAATGACACCATATAGGCTCATATACAAAAATGCAAGTCACTTGCTAGTGCGTTGGAAGATAAAGCGTACTAGGCATTTAAAGAGTTTAATTATAATATGAATGATGGTGGTGGTAAGAGATTACTACAATTAAGTGAGCTTGATGATTTGAGAAATTAAGCTTATGAGAATGCCAAAACTTTTTAGGAGAAAACAAAATTTTGGCATGATCACAAAATTTTGAAAAAAACATTTTGAGCCTGGACAAGAAGTATTACTTTATAATTCAACATTGAATTTATTTTCAAGAAAACTTAAATCCAGATGGTCAAGACAATTTATTATGGTAAAAGTATATCCATATGGAGCAGTTAATATTAAAGATACAAAAACTAGGAGAGTGATTAAGGTAAATGAACACACATTAAAAGTTTACATGAGTGGAGAGGGTATTGCATTTGAAGAGATCCTAATGTTGGGTTAGACCTAAGTAAAGTAGTGGTTATGTCTGCTTGACAATGTTAAACCAAGTGCTTTGTGGGAGGCAACCCATATATATTGGTGTGATTTGGATTTGAATTGTTGTTGTGATGAGTTCTATATAGTGATTGTGAGTCTTGTAGGAATTTTTTGGCACAAAACATCATTTTATTAAAGGACCTTAAAAGCAGAAGAAATAAAACTAAAAACTGAGTATGTTGGTTTGGAGCTATAGCGCCACAGTTTGAATAACTCCTCAAAACCACCAAAAATTTGGTTTCTCTTCTTCTTCCTCTATACAAAACCACCTAGGACGAGATTTAAAGTATCCCTATGACATTTTTAAGTATTCAAAAGAGTCTTTAAAGTGAAAATTTCATTTGACAGATTATGGAGAGTAATGGTAATGGGTGATTTGAAGAGAAGAAGTTGCTGCATAAGGATGCTCAAGCATATTTAAATGGATGTCTCACAGTAAGTTTGGAGTGCCTCATGGAAAAACTTAAGAAGATTGAAGGTGAGATTTCTCTTATGCATTCAAAAGTTGAAAAGTTTTCTCACCATTACGAGCATATGGATTGACAGTTGAATTTGCAATTCAATAGTTTGACTTGCTTCCAAGATAGTCAAGTGACTATGTATAGCACCAACAAGTGGATCAATAATAGGCTTGCTAAGGAATTTCCTCTTGCTCCTTTCTACCATTTCTACGATAGAAATAGTTTGGTGAGTGGAATAGAGAATATCACCACTGATCAGGAGTGGTCCTAACAGTCGTTTTTATATAGCTATTTCTATTTTAGGATGTTTACTTTTGTGTTGTGTGCCTATCGTATTCATTTCAGGACTTAGTGTGGTTTGTATTCTCTTTGTTGTGTGAACATCTAAGTGATTTCCTTATGTTTGTGATGTTGTATTGAACTTATTATCAATATAAGAAAATGTTCTATTGTGTTGTGAAAAAGTGACCTTATGTATTCAAATTAGATTTTTTGAATTTGAAATTTTAGATTGTCTTCAAACTCAAAAACTAAAAAATTGGCCGTTAAAATTTGAAAAAGAGCCTTTTTGCATCCTAGATTTTCTATTTCCTTTTCAAATATAAACAATTTTAAAATCCTAATGAGTATGAATGACACTATAACACTTCTTGGCATTATAGCGCTATTCATCAGGCTAAGTTGGGCGATATAGCACCACTGCCCGATGCCATTGCGCCGAGCTTACCCGTGAGTCATTTTAAGTGCCTGCCTGTAGGCCAAAGTTCTATGTCTAGTTCCAAAATGTCTCTCATTTTTTTGTAAATTTGTTTTTTCCAATGAGTTTATAAGATGGTAAATCCACCTTAAGATAACTTGTTTTTAGTGCATGTTTTATATGCCTTTATGTACATTTTTTATAATATTGCACTTTAACGGAAGATATTTTGCATGTTATTTTGTTTCAGGTACATGGAATAGACATTTAGAGAAAATGAGAAAAAAATGGAGAAACAAAGATGATTTTCGTGTGGAGCTGTAGCTCCAAGCTTGATGCCATGGCGCTACCGTCATGCGAGAAGGGCGTTATAGTGCCCCAGACTACAACTATGGCACCATAAACTACCTTTCTAGAAAATACATCAAATTTAGCAAATTTTTGGAGAGGTGTTTGAAGTAACCCTTGAATATTTTTTGTTTTCTATTTAATGAGAAGGATTTGGCCAAATGTAGAAACCTTTTGGAGCCTCAGAACTTCAATTGGGAAGCAATAATTAGATAGGTTTTTCATATTTTGTGTTCAAGTGTAAGTGTGAGTGTGTTTTAGTGTGAAGAAGTTTGGAGATTTCTTAGAGAAAACTCCAGAAGTTTACTTAGAGAGAAGACATAAGATATTTTGTATTTGTATTTGAGTTTTTACTGTAAGAATTGGATATGAATGCAAATGTTTTTTTTTATTTAATCTCCATGAATTCTAAGTCGTTCCCTTTCTTTCTTCTTACATACGAGACTTAACATTATAGGTTGAGAATGATTTAAAGATTTTTTTACTCTTAAAAATTATGATATTATTTTCACCGAATTTTTATTTACTTTGAAAAATGGCCACTTGTGAGGTTAAAATATGTTGATAAACATATTGACTTGAGAAGGCTATGATTTCACACAATAAGTGGAAACCACACTTCATTCTAGGCAGAGCCATTTTGATCATCTAAGGGGGAGTCCAAATAAATAGGGAGATAAGTTTTGATGGGAATAAAATTGGTTAGATCTAGAGTGAGAGGCTATAATCTCATCAGTTTAGCTTAAGGTTTAGTACCCTGATGTTGAAATTCAGTCATTACAATGGAATAGGCTAGGGGAATCTAGAAGGGAGAGGCTAGACGACACTGATGTGGAGTTGAGATGTTACAGAATTGCTCATAAGTTAGCTAATGTTCTTTGCAAGCACCGAGCGAGGTGGTAAAGAATGAGGTATTCTTCTATTTGTCCCAATAACACAATTTTATCTTAAATCATTTGAATCCTACATAGATTAAAATCTCTTTGCAAGGAGAAAGGTTTTAAGTAATATCAAAACTCGTTGTTATATTTTGTTAAGCTGTTACATTTAGTTGTTACTCTCTTTTTAAGCTGTAAGTTTTAGTAAGCACATCATTTCAAATCTTTTATATTTTAAATTTGCAGTTTAATTAGAATTTCTATAAGTTCATTTTAAGATTTACCACATTCCTTTTTGGATCGATACTGAGGTTTTAAAAGAAAATCCTATATTACTTGAAACGATACATATACTTGCGTAGTACCCATAGTGTAAAAATCCATAATATAATTCATAAATCATTGCAAGTGTTCACACTAGCCACTAGATATAAATTGAGATATTTTTTTGGGCATAATCAAGGAGATTAAAAATATGCGTAAGTGTGGGTTGGGTCAAAGAGTTAAAAAAACGATTGTCTCTTAGAGTTGTAAGAGGAGAGGGAAAGTGAAAGATTTTTTTTTCATTACATTTCTATGAGAGGAATTGAGTGATATTTTAAAGATAAAAAGTGATTCAAAGGAACTTCAATGGATTTTCTTGGGGAGGAGATTGAGATAAGTAGTTTGGCACAAAATAATTTAATAAAATTTGAATTATTCACTGATTATAATCTCAGTGCAAGGGGAAGGATACTTTCAAAAATTTGAACTCTTCTTTATAATACTTACTTTAGTGATATTAAAAATTTACTTTGAGTTTAGATATAAGAGTAGTAGGTATAATTTACTTACATTAAAAACACAAAATTTGACCTGCATTCCAAGTAAAGTTTCTTGCCGTTTAGTTAGATTTTCTTTGAGTTAATATTATAAGAATTCCAAACTTCTTTGTGGGATCGATACTCAGGACTCCATTGGAGCCCTATGTTGCTTGAGTGATACGTATAGTTGCGTTAGCATCCCAGAGAATATTTGAAATCGATAAATAATACCTTGAATCTCTAAAAGTGGCAGCTATAAAGAACTAAAGAAATTTTAACTACCTTGAAGTACATTATTATTGTTGCTGCCACAATAAACCGTGCATCAAGTTTTTGGAGCCGTTGTTGGGGAAGTAATAGAAAATTTTCTTTTTAACTTAGAAGACTTTATTTGAGTGTAAAAATCATTTTAGGAAAATCGTAGTGTAGTTAATATATATAAGTTCCTATTTGTAATGATCTAAAAAAAATATAAAAAATGATAATATATATTTTTTGTGAGTTTTAGAATTATTTTACTTAGTGAACTTTTATTTGTTTATGTGTGGTTTAGGGTCTGAAGGATTAGTGCCTTATGATTTTGAATTATATCAAAATATAAGAAAGATTTGAAAACAAAAAGAACTTCACAATTTGAACAAAATGACTGGCTATTTAAATAATAAAAATATTAAAAATGATCATCAATACGTACAGAAACCTTTAAGAGATTATGTTGATCATATAGCATATGAAAGTTACTTAAGTATATAAATTCTTGTTGTAGCTGCTAATTCATTTGAATTTAAACCTGCTATTATCCAAATGATGCAAAATAATCAATTTAAGGGAACACCATCTGATGATCCTACTTTACGTCTTTCTAGTTTTCTAGAATTGTGTGTTACTTTTAAATATGATGGAGAGTCAAATGACGCTATCAGACTTAGACTTTTTTTTTCTTTAAGGGATAAAGCTAAGATGTGGTTAAACTCATTATCACCAGGTTCTATAAAAAATTGGACAAATTTAGCATAGAAATTTCTTGTTAAGTATTTTTCACCATAAAAAAACAGTTAAACTTAGAAACAATATCACATTTTTTGGTCAGTTTGAAGGGGAATCAATATATGATGGTTGTGAATGATTTAAAGAACTCCTTAGGAAGTGTCCACACCATGCCTCGCACAATTGGTTAATAATTCAAACATATTAAAATGGGTTAGTGAGATCTCTAAGATCTATAATTACTATTGTTGTTGCTGGTTCATTAATGTCTAAACTATTTAATGAGTCATATTCTTTAATTAAAGAGATAGCTACTAATAATTTTCAATAGCCCTTTGAAAGGATAAATCTAATGAGAGTAGCCAGTGTTCATGATTCTGATGTAATTTATGTTTTGGCTTCTTAAATTGCCATATTATCAAGGAATTTACACTAATTTGGAATGAATTGATCTCAAAGACCCCCTGTGGTTGAAGAAAACTCATTAGGATAAATGATAAATTCTCAATCATCATAAAAGAATTTAAATGCAATAAATAATCGACCTAATATCCCTTATTCAAATTATTACAACCATGTTGGAGAAATCACCCTAACGTTAATAAAAATAATAATTCTAGTGGTGTGAACAGGTTTCAAATCGATCTGGGTGATCTGAGACATGTCTAGTCTCTAGTTGTCAACTTGGGTTCATCAAAGGCATGTCTAGCCCCTAGTGGTTTTAGCATCTCAACAGCTCTAAACCCTAAACCCATTCAACCAAGGGTCAGGGCTTGAGCTTGTACTTGTGAGGTCCAGATATAACCCTTGTATTGGGTTATGCATAAGTGGGGGGAATGAGTCCTCACAAAAGTGAGGTCAGCATATCTCCACAAAGGAAAAGAGTTATGCATTAAAGGCAAATTGTAGTTGTTCTCAATTCACTAGATCAACATACATGAAGACACTGCATTCTATGCTCCACTATTAAAGACAATTTTCTCTTGGGACATGGAAGTAAATTCTGAATAAAAGGATAAATATTTTAAAAATGAAGGAAAAAGACAAGGAGGAAGAAAAAGAAATTAAGGAACACCATGCTGCAGTGCAGCCGAAGAGTGGAGACCCCCACAAAACTCACATCTGTGGTCGAAGTCAGAGACGAACCTGATCATTAAAATGAAGAACCCGTTAATGATTAACATTTTTGGAAACTATAGTTCTAAGGAAGAATCATGAGAAAGACAACAATGGTTGTTACCCGAAAGCAGTCTCAACCGACTTGCAAATACGCAAATGATTATGTTCCCAAATATGGCCAAAACTTGACCCAATTTATATTTTGAGGCTAGAGAGAATAAATGTGATATTATAAAATTCATATTAAATGTTTTCTCACTAGGGATTTTATGTAAGTATTCATATCATTTCAAGTAACCTAGAGTTTTCTTTAAAAACCCCAGTATCAATTCCACTGAGAAGTTAAAGAGAAGAAGTAATTTTATGAATCTTAATTATGAAAAACCTTTACCTAAGACTACAAAAAATATTTAAAGTAGTTTATCCAATGAAATAAAGTTTAATAATTCCTATAAATGCAAATTAAAAGTAAATGTAGTTTTAAAAAAATTTAGATATATATAAAGAGACTTTTTCCTTGCAAATAATTCTTGATCATTGTAGGATTTCATATGTTCAGAGGTTTAACTATGGTATTGTGACAAATAGAAGCATACTTACTCATTACCTCTTCCAAGCATAAAGAACATTGGTTAATCTAAAGTTGGTGTCAACATGTATAGTAGTGTTGGGTAGTTTCTAGTCTATAATACCTAAATTACCCATTATGTCCTCTCTATAGAACCAACTAGTGACCCTTAGTTCCAATCTCTAGACCAAATTGATAAAAGAATCTATCATGTCACCCTAGAAACATCAATTCTACATCTATCAAATTTTATCATCCTATCTTTTTGCACTCTCCTTTGGATGATCGCCAAGCTCTTTCCAAAGTGAAATGCGACACTCATTAGTTAGAAAAATCTTAGCCCTTTTAGGTCTTAAAGTTTCTCAACAAATTTTAACAATACATGTGGCTAATTTATAAAGTAAATGAAGGGTCAGTAAAAATATCTTCACAAATTTTTGAAATAAAAGAAGTTCTAATCAAATCAAAACCACCACTTGATTACTTCATATTGTAATGAGAAAGAAGAAAATTACTTAGAACACATGGGGATAACAAAACAAAACATATTTATGAAATACAAATCTAAACTACAATACTTAAAGAAAAGACATAAATACTTGCCTCAAATGTTTCCCCAAGCACTTCTATGCTATTCTCTGACTTCTTTGACTCTAATTGACTCTTACAAGACTCACAAAACTACAGAAGTTACAAAGGCTCACAAAACCTCACTAAGGTGACCTCCCACTCTGTATGGGTGCCTCTCCTTCTTAAATTAACTCTATTACTATCGCTTGACATGTAAAATTAACCTCTTTATATAGAACTTCAAAAATCACGAAGGGTTGCTTCAGACATCTCTTCAAAGTTCGGCCTCATTCAATGCATCGCCTAGAAACTGACTCTGGTGCCTGGTCGCAAAAACTGTCACTGTTAGGCACCAAGAACGATCTTCATATGGCACCAAGGAGCCAGAATCTAGCGCCCAGGCACTTGTTCGGCTGATTTTGATAATTTTTCTTGGTTTGGTCCATTTTGCTCCTTTTTGATGTATTTTTACTCCTTTTTGCTCTTAAACTCTTTTTCTTGCACCTGTAAATAAAAACACACAAAACACCTTTTATTAAAGCATAATATTTTAAAAAATGGGTATAAAATGTGCATAAAAAATAGGTAATTTTAAAGTGGATCAATTCCCTCAAACTTTAATGTTACTTATCCTCAAGTAACACATCTAATGAATAAAACACAATAACATGTGATAGTGGGTTTCACTTAAAGATTTCTATGATTTTTGTCCTAAAAGTGTGATAATAGAAAATAAGCAAATTTTTAATAACTTAGGTTACAAAACAAATATAAAGATTTTCAATAATCAAGTTTAGAAATTCTGATTTCTTATTCATTTAAAAAAAAATTGTAAATTTTCATGCTCAGAAGTCTTAGTAAAATTTTAAATAAAAGAATTATATAAGAACTCTACTAATAAGGATCCCAATAATTTAAAATCATAAATAAGCTTAGAAATGTAAATAAATCTTTTTCTTCAAGTTGATTCAAATGAAGGCAATTTTTATTAGGCATTTCTACAAACTTCTCGCCACTTATTTTTCATTTTGTTTATATATATATATATATATATATGAAGATTACTATATTTGGATAGCTTTTAATGACTTTGAACTTCACTATCCTCTTCCTAAAGTTAAAAACCTATCACATTTTTTCACTTAATAATGTGTATTTGTATAAAAATGATTTTCATTAAGTCTCCAATTCTTTTTGAAGTGTATATCTAAGATTTTTTAGTATTTCAAAAATACAATTTCTTTACTTTAAATAATAAAAGCATAATTCTAAACTTTCATACCAAAACACCTTAACATTTTGAACTACACCTTGCGACTAGAAATTCTTACTTAAAACTAATATAAAAGTATAGAAAAAAAAATAGTCTTCTAAAGTTAACACCAATTATGACAAGCTATGTTAGAATAATTTAAAAATATAGTTTATTGAGGAGAAATAATGTTTAGTTTTTTTTTAAGGAAAATTTCTCCCTCTCCGTAAAATTAAAGTTTTAATTAGTTTAAAACATTGCAGTTGATAATAAGCATGAAGAAAAAGGAAAATTTAAGATTTCTAAGCAAGAGAACATTACATATACAATTAATACAAAGAGGTGTCGAGTAGCAGAAAATCTAAATCACAGCATGTATATCATGAAAATTTGTAATGAAAAAGTCTACTCTAACACACAAACAAATTAAATAAACAAGAGCAAATGTAGTGGTACAAATAAAAGTACATAGAGAAATAAACATACACCCACAGTCCACAATGAGAAAGGTCTGAAAATCATAAGAAAAGTAAGTATAGTCTAATCGTCCTCCTCATCTTCATCAAAATCAAAGGGTATATCTTCATTAATGGATTTGCTGTTCTCTTAAGGAGTATATGGAGGGCATGTAAGAAACTCAACTGGCTAATCTCCTTTCATAAATTTCACTAACACCTCATCATATTCTGCCTCATAATCACTCTTCCTCTGAATATAATCTGCCATATGATCAAATTTGTCTTACATATCTTGCATATGACACTATATCATTAACATATTGGACTGGTTCTCTAAGTATCTCTCACTCAATACATCCTAGAAACCACATGGATGCTCATTAGCACATGAAGTAGAAGGCCTAAAAGTAAAAGGCCTATAAGTAGTAGTAGAAGGTGCATCAGGATCTCTACCTCTAGGTCTTCCATAAACATCAACATTAGCCTTCTCAATAGGCTTAAGTAATTTTAACATTTTCTCTTAAGAATCAAACTTTACTCCACAATCTTTGTAAATAACAAAAATCAAAGAAGGAAAGCTTAGACCTGAAGCAGTGATACACAAAAAATATATACATTTTTAGATCAATATTTTATACTCTTTTTTGGGTGATATTGCACTTTAATGGAAGGTATTTTTATGTTTTCTTGAAAGTTGTTAAATTTTAGGACATAAAGCAAAAAGGATGAAATTTGAAGCAAAAATGAAGAAGTTGAAAATTTTTTCAGCGCTGACGGCGCCGTTTGACAAAGAGCAGCGAATTGAATTGTGGGACACTGGAGTGGGAGAAAGTATCCTCCTAACCTAGCCACTGATTTAGGAACTAAACTTGGGATTAGCCAATGATTTTCTATAACACTATATCAGGATAAAGAATTAAAACTGCTCCTATTTGGCACAATACATATTTGAATCATTTATCTCATCTCATTTTACCAAAACCTCATTGTAGTGGGAAAGATGCTTTTTCTCATAAGAAATCTTCACCACATAAACGTAGTTTAATAGTTTAGTAGTTACTATTTAAACTTTGTGTTTCAATTTTATTATTAATTAAATAATTGAGTTCTGATAATATCTCAACTATCAAAATTAGTGACACTAATTTCATTTTGACTTACTGTGATTTTCCTAGTAAATTTATCATTTCAAATTTAAACCTTCCCGGTGGGATCAATATTTGGGGCTTAAATAAAAAGTCCTTTATTAATTGACAATGATATGTATAATTGCGTAGAATCCCAACATTAATTGCTTAAATTTCTAATTCATAAAATATTGCATCAAGCTTTTGGTATCGTTGCATAGCGGAGTCAACTATATAAGTTTTACACAACTATATTTCTTTGCATCAAGTAGTACTAGCTTAGGAAGAAGAACTAATAGCCTGAAAGATAAGAGGGCCAACATTAATAAGTTTCATTTCTTGAATGTAGTAGTTCAAGCTGGCTCTTTCTCGTGTCACTTCATTCAAATGATATATGAGCCATCTAAAAGTAGCAACCCTACGAGGATGAATCTTAGGCATAAAAATGGCATAAGTTTGGTTTAAATTGCAAAAAAATTGGAATTTTGAACGGTTCAATTGAACCAACAGCGCCTAGGCGCCATGCTGTGCTGAAGTCTAGCGCTTAGGCATTGGTTCTTTGGATTTTAAGTGTAACACAAGAAGTCTAAAACCTTTAACCAAAAGCTTCTCATTAAATTAATATAAAACCTTATGTTTTTTATCTCCCCAACATCTTCTAACTTCCAATTGTTCAATTATATTGTTTAATCTGAGATTAATTCCACCCATCTAACAGATGATTTTCACAAACCTAGCTTCATTAATAACTATCAAAAAATAGTATAACCGCACCATAAGCATAAGAGAGCAATACAACACATATACATAAGAAAACCAATGCCTACTCAAATACTGAATAAAGTAGCACACAACTCAATTACGACTAAAGTAAGTATGAAAATTCAAACAGGCTTAATTCTTTCTAAACTTCAACGGTTGTTGATTGAATTTTTGTCCCCCATCTTAAATGTTCGAAAATTACGATCAAAGACGTGAAAGGAAGGGCCGCAAGGTAAATTCCTAGCCATCTTCTCATCTATCTATTTGTTGTTACAATACATTGATACGTGAGAATCCTGATAACATGCCATGTGATTGAATTGAAGCTTCATTTGCGACTCCAAATACTTATATTGATGATGCATCTCATGTAATTTGTTTTGTAGTAATGAGAGCTCCTCTTCAATTTTTCCTAATTTTCTAGTCATCCCCTCTAAACACAATGCTAAGAAACCTTGGAAATAATTTTGAGCATCTTTGTGCACAAACTTATCTCCATTTCCCATACCATTGTTTGTACTCTCCATGGAAGCAAGAACTCAAACTCCCTCTAAATTCCTTATCTGAGGACAATTTTTTGAAGATCTGGTGATTGGCGACGAAGATAGGACAATTGTAAAAGAAAGAAGTGGGAAAAAACTACTTGGGGTGGTTTTTCCACGACCAAAAATTGTGACACCTAGACGGTAGTCTCACTAGGCTCTGGCGCTTAGGCGCCATTTTTGACACATAGGCGCCAGTGCCTTAGTTAACACCATTTTGCCTATCATCAAATATTTTAAATTCCAATCATGTTTAAATACTTAAATAGTTTTTTAAAATGCTTTTTTAACAGTAGTAGGCCACGGTACTACTTCTATAATAGACATAAATCAAACCTTACAAATTATAGTGGGTTGCCTCCCACCCAACACAAGGTTTAATGTTGTCAGCCCAACGTATCTAAATGTTTTCCTAGGACTGATCCAACATCAAAGTTTATTTTTAAAAGGGCTTGTTCTCACTAATATAAGGTTTCAACCTATTTCTATTTACTTTAATTTTATGTTCAATTTTAATTTTAAGTCTGTTTTTTAAAAAGGCTTATTCTTACTAATATAAGGTTTCATCATATGCATATTTACTTTGATTTTACGTTTTGTTTTCAAATCTGTAGTATTCACAACCCAATAAGGATGAACCTTTATCTTAATAAATGGTCCCATCAACTTGGACTTAAGTATTTTGGGAAATAATTTTAATCGAGTATTGTATAATAAAACCCCTTTTCCAGGCTCAAAATCATTTCTTAAAATCTTTTAACCAAGCCAATTTTTCATCTTTTCTTTATAAATTCTAGCATTTTCATAAGATTCATTCCTAATTTCCTTGAGCTCATTTAATTGCAATTAACGTTTTTTTCCAACATCCTTTAAATTATAATTAAATTCTTTTATAGCCCAGTAAGCTTTATGTTCTAACTCAACGAGTAAGTAACATGCTTTTCCAAATATGAGCCTATAAAGTGACATTCCTGTAAGAGTTTTACATGCAGTCCTTTAAGCCCAAAATGTAGAATCAAGTCTATCAGACTAATCAGTTCAATTAGGATTTACAGTTTTTTCAAAAATTATTTTAATTTCATGATTTGATACTTTGGCTAAACCACTAGTCTTGAGGTGATAAGCTGTGGTAATTCAATGCTTAATTCCATATTTCTCCAATAATTTGTTAATTCTAAAATTTTTAAAGTGACTTCCCCCCTCAATATTGATCTCTTTTGCCCTTCCAAATTTGACAAATATATTATTTTAAAAAAAATTGAAACACTTAGAGCATCACAATGTGGCAAAGCTACAAATTCAATCCATTTGTGCCCATAATCAACAGCTAATGAGATAAAATTTTTTATTGAGATGGTATAAATGGTCCCATAAAATCTAAACACCAAACATAAAAAATTACAACTTTTAAAGTAAAATTTAGGGGCATCCCATCTCTTTTAGAAATATTGCCTACTCTCTGACATTGACCACAAGCTTTCAAATATATATTAACATCCTTAAACAATGTAGGCTAGTAAAATCTAGCGTGTAAAATTTTAAATGCAGTCTTATCCACTCCAAAGTGTCTCTTAAATTAATATTATGACATTTTTATCTAATTTATTGGGTTTCATTAATTGGTACACATCTTTGAATGACTGAGCTTCGACATTTTTTATATAAATAAGTGTCATCCCAAAAGTAAAATCTTGCTTCGTAAATAAATTTCTTCTTCTGGTGGCTTGTTAGTCCATATGGCAAAATGCTACTAACTAAATAGTTCACTATATCTGCATACCAAGGTATATGCCTCTCGACAACATCATAAAGTTTTTCATTAAAAAAAATTTTATTTATATCTTTTTAAATGTTCTTTTTACTGTCATGTTTAAGTCTTGATAAAAGACTAGCAATTTGATTATCAACACATTTCCATCCACTATTTGAAAATCAAACTCTTGTAAAAGAATGACCCCATCTAATTAATCTTGGTTTCACATCCTTCTTTGACATAAGATATTTAACAGTGGAATGATCATAATGCGTAATGCATCTAGCTCCAATTAGATATGGTCCAGATTTATCAAAACAGATACTATTGACAATAGCTCTTTTGTAGTTGTTGTGTAATTAATTTGAGCTTCATTAAGAGTTTTGCTGACATAATATATGACTTTAAAAATCTTATCATATTTTGGTCCTAAAACAACCCCAATAGCATAAATAATTGCACCACACATTAACTTAAATGGTTTTTCCTAGTTAGGTGAAATAATGATAAGTGCAGTGATTAATTTTTTCTTTAATAAATTAAAGGAGTTTAAACAATTATCATAAAAATCAAAATTCATATCTTTTTCTAAAAGATAGCATATAGGCTTAGCATTTGTTGAAAACTCTTTAATATTCCTCTTAAAAGATCCAACATGTCCTAGAAAACTTCTTACTACTTATATTGATGTAGGAGATCGTAATTCAACAATAACTTGAATTTTTGCTAGATCAATTTCTATGCCATTTTCAGATATCTTATGTCCTAACACAATTTCTCTTGTGACCACAAATTGAAATTTTTTTTCAATTGAGAACTAAATTAGTTTCTTCATAGAGTTTTAGAACCTTTTAATGAATGATCTAAATATGAATCAAAAGAGGTTCCAAAAATTGAGAAATCTTCCATAAAGACTTCATTTCTTTCTCAATTAAGTCACTGAAAATAGACATCATATACCTTTGGAAAGTTGCATGTACATTACATAAAATAAAAGGCATTCTTTTAAAAGTAAAGTCTCATAAGGACTTGTAAATGTCATCTTTTCTTGATCCTCTAGATTAATGGGTATATTGACCTCAATTTTGGTTTTTCTTCCTGTTAGTGCTTAGGATCTAGCCATAGGACTTTCCTTCTAACTATTCTAGAAGATCAGAGATGGATCCTACCTACATAGAAATTCATACCACTTCTTTACTCCCTTTGAAACCCACATGGATGATCATGAAACACCAGCACTTGGAAGTTTGAGACCAACATGTGAGGATTCAAAGGATGAGTGCCCATAAGACTACTCAAACTTAAGGCAACGCTGGGTGATTAGGGCTTGGTCTTCCACACACTTAAGCATATCACAATTCCCCACTTTTTCCAAAACCCTAAATTACACTTGTTAATTAACCTCCCATACTCTTTAAGAAACTCAAATAGATAGTCCAAAGCCCCTGGTCTCTGATTGAGATGGCTAGGATCAATATGTGAAGGTTCATGAAGGGGATGACATTTAGCTAGGCTTAGTCCCAAGATGGTTAAGTGTGGCTAAGTTCCATGACCAAATACCACTAAACGCTAAACCCACCTATAATACCTAATTTTGCCAAAATTTACCAAAATTACCAAAATACCCTTAGGAACCCAAAATTTCAAAAAGTGTCCCAAATCCTTAAAATATCTCCAAAAGTCATGACAAACCCTTTTAAGCTACGAAAATTACCAAAATACCCTAATTTCCTCAAAATTTCCAAAATTCCCATGAAATTGCAAATTTACCAAAATACCCTTCATACCCCAAAAAATTTCCAAAACCTCTCAAATGATTCCAAACCTACCCTAATCCAATTATTACCACCCCTTGGGCCCAATTTGACCAAATTGACTTTTTTTAACCAAAATTCCAATTTTTCCCCTAATTTTCTGAAAATCACCAAAATTACTCCAAAATCTCCCCAAAATCCCCAAATTCATTTTAAATTTCCCCAAAATAAATTTAAATCACCTAGTGTCTTCAATTATCCCTAAATCCACCAAAATTGCCTAAATTTCCCAAATTGCCTTTAAAGGTCCAAAACCCCCAATTTGCACATGATTGATCCAATTCATTCACAACCTACCAAATTTCAAGGTTAAAACTCAATTTCAATCAAACCCAAGCCCAATTTGATTAGCCCATGGTTAATTTCAATTTAAATCCTTCATGCATATTTTAAAAGCCCATACCCATATGCTTTTTCAAAAAAACCATGGCGTGATTCTAAAAGGCCCAAATTGTTCCCACATGACATAAAATCCCTTATAAATCATCCCATTTTAATTAAAATGTTCATCATGGGCATCATAGCAATCATACCATACATACACAAAAACTTCATAAAAATAAATTTCCCTTTCCATGAAAGTTCCCCATGGCATCATACATGGCATGAAATGTCCCATGGAGCTTTCCCTGGAGATTCGCAAAGTAAAATTTGCCAAAGATGGCAGAAGGATGCTACTCTTCCTTCTCTCTCCTTCATTTGGATTTCCCCCTTTCATGATACATCTTAACCTTGGTTTCACACCCAAAATAGCCATTCACACTCACCTAAACCCTCTTTGGGGTCAAGCCAACCATCTTAGCCACCTAGGGCAAGACCTAGCCATTAGACCAAGGGGTTGAACCCAAGATTAGACAACCAAACCCAAACCTCATTTCCACTTTGGATCTTCATCATGGGCACACATTAAACAAAATTGACTTGAGTCCACAACCTTCTTGACCTCCCTCAGTTTAGAGGAGACCTGACTCTGGCTGGCTAGCCACCCTAGCCTCTACAAAACACTAAGCCCGAGAGGTCCCAATTAGAAAACCAAAAACTAAACCCACCTGAGCTGGCTTAACCTCATTGGCCACTAGAGCTCTTTTTCCTATTGGCCACCATGGCCATGATTATAAACAAGACCACCCCCATGGACAAATAGAGGAAAGTGTTTAAAACCTAACCGAACTCTGCCAAAATTTCTTCAGCCCCTCTAGCTATCCACAGAAGGCAATCCCCACCATTTCCTCGTCCTAATTCCCACTACCAAAGCCTAATTTCTTCAACCAATTTTAGGGCTTTTCACAACCATACCTTGAAACTCATCAATTCCCTAAATTGATTAGCTCTTGAGCTTCACAATAGTAATAGAGGAGGTTCCTCATGAAAATCTTCATCCCTAGAGCCCTCAGCACCAAACTTTTACCAAGACAACACCACCCCTAGATCAAGATCATACTCAAGCCTAACCTGACCAAATTGGCACTTGAAGGAGGTTCGTCAGCTCACAACAAAGCTGAGGAACAAATTCAGTTGAGACTACATCTCTTAGACCAAGGTATGGATCAAAATACCCAAATTTGGCCTTGGTTTAGGCTTTCATGAAGAAAAGTTTTATTTCAAGAGCATGTAACCTTATAGATGTCTTCGTCTCGATTAGATGCACGTGTAGGATCAAACAATACATGATTTGGTTGAGAATATAGGGAGAATTTAGGGTTAAAAATGAACAGTTTATGGGTTAAGTCATTTGAGGATGATGACTAGGAGCCATCCGATCCCGCGTGTATCAGACAAACGAATCATATCGCCTCGGACGAATAAATGAAGCACTAAAGGTGGGATGGATGGCAGCTGACTCAGAAAGTGGTGTCCAGTAGTGCGGTGACGTGTGGAAAGCTTGGAGTTGTCGAGGATTACGTGGCACCGACGTGGATAAATCGAGAAATAGCCAATTTTTTATTTATATTAATTCAAAAACTTAGAAAATTCTGAACATGGTGTAGAAACATTATAATAATAAAATAAAAATACCCTTGTGCTCAGTGAACAAAGGAGAATCATGTGAACAAATAATAAAAAATATTTGAATTATATTTATTTTTAAATTAATTAAATACTCTAAATCTTGTTTAAATCATAAATAATTAAATATTAGCCACCATGAGTTTACTCTCTCTATGTCCAAAAGTATTCTCTAATTTTTCCAAAGTCAAAAAACACTTCTCATCTGGTGAACCCTAATTTCCAAAATTAAAGTCATATATTTGCTTAAAATAATTACATAAATTAAAATAAGAGTCAAAAAATTATGAAACATGTTTCGGTAGGTTCACTGTGTTTAGAGGGACGTAAGAAAAAGAAATTTTAAATTTAAATCTTCTTGTAATATAAGTTCTTGATTTAAGTCATTAAAATACATAAAAAATGAAATAAATAAAATGTACTTTAAAAAATCATAAAAATTGATCCTTGTTGAAGGTATTGAACATATTAACTCTCTATAAGATTTTGAACCATTTTAAATTAATTTAAGAACTAAAGTTTAATTTTCAAGGAAAAATGAAGTTTTGACATTCAAATAATTATAATAATTAAAATATAACTCAAAAATTTTTGAAAAGTGGTTTTGGGAGTTCCTTGTCACAAGTTGTCATTAAAATAAAAATTTCATTTTTGAGCAATTTTTGAATTTAAAAATAATTAAAAAATTAAAATAAAAAAATTACAATAATGCACCAAAGTGTCCTTAATTGTTCCCTAACTATTTGGGATCAAATAGAATATTTTTCTTAATTTCCTAAAAAACGATATGTAATTTTAAATGCTTAAATATGCATTTTTCTTAATTTTCATTAAAAGTAATTATAAAAAATAAAATAAAAATTAGAAAATGATAAATAAATTCATCTGAGTTTCTTGAAGTTAAAGAGATGAATGAAAATATAAAATTGATTTTTCAAAAAAAAATGTATTTTCTATTTATTTAATACTCGAAACAAACAAATAATTATAATGATTAAAATATAATTCAAAATGTTTTAAAATTTCGAGATATTCCCGCTGACCGAGGTGAACCTTCAATATTTTTTTTAAGGATAGAAACTTTACATTGATTGATTAAATAAAGTAACATTGTAAATTCCTATTTTTGGAATAAAATAATTATCTAAATTAAAATTAATATTCAAAAAATATGATTTCATCTCTGGTGTCTCAATTAACCTATGAGAGATAGATAAGCAAATTACCATGTCCATGAAAATTAACTAAAAACTTTTATGGAAATAGGAGCCTTATGGGCAAAATTGTAATTCCCACCCTTTTAACCAAATTAAAAATTAGGATGGATTAAAAGCTTAAAGGGAAATATTTTAATCCTAAGTAACATCCCAAAGTGATTAAGACATGAGGGTAAGAGGTAGAAACCAATTAATCCCACTTTTAAAGAAGAAGGGTATAATTGTAATTGTCCCAATTGTTGAACATTGGAAGATGAATTGATTTGAATGATTTAAATGTTTGGGATATAAGTTAGGAAGTTAATAACACACCAATCTAGAATCACCAAACCATTGAATGAGTCATAAGCTAATCGTTTAATTAAATATTATTAATTTGTCCTCTTTCTTCAAAATTACACATCTACCCCCAATTTTCTTTGAGCTTTGTAGTGAACTAAGTTCAATCTAAGGATGCTTTAGGATTAGTTGGAAATCGATCCATAATTAATATCTCTCAAACACTACAGGCTCAAAATTGCTTGTCCCCTTTCTCATGGGTTAATTGAGATGGTGAACTGAGCATAGTTTAAACCCAATAAAACTCGAGATGATCCATTCAAGAACACAATAAGTTCAAATGAGCTCGAGGTAATATATATGTTTCTTAAGAGTTGCTTAGGGCTATGCTCCGAGAACTTTTATACTTTTTTGGACATTTTGAAGAATAGTTGAACTAATTATGCTTTGTTCTAGAAAAACATCCTTAAAACCCTTAAGGACTCTCCAATTTAATGAATTGTGGTCTCTTTTGAATTTAAACCATTAAGTCTACATTACCCCTTAGTAATTGCTTTTACTTTTACTTTGCAATATTTATATGATTATGGATGCTAAAATTTCAATTTATTACCGCTTTAATTTATTATGCATGCTTGATTGAAACAATTTTTAAAACATAAAATAAAGATACTAAAATTAAGATATTTTTTTTTTCAAAATTAAAACAACATTTTAAAAAAAATAAAAAAATTATAATACATACTTTTGAATTTACGGGAGTCTCTTGGATGAGGTAACCCACGGTTGCTAAAGAGATAACCCCGGTTTAAATGAGGTTAAAACTTGTTTAAACTAAGTAAATTCAAAATAAAATGGTGGTTCCAGAATGAGAGAACCGTGGGATCCTAATCATTGTCCCTTTAATCAACTTTAACCCCTCCTCCCATATATTTGTACAACAAAACTTGGCATGAAAACTGTAAAACCTTTGGAACATTAGACCATAGGATTGCCACTTCAACGAGAAGCTTAAAGCTAATACCATGGGCAACATGAAGAGAGTGAACATAAAACAACTTCGAGAGTGCAACCGGATCTACAACAGAATATCCTTATTTAGAACTAAATAACAAGCCATAGGACTGCGAGGTAGTCTGTCTAGTACATCACAAATCCTCAACTCATCTTTAGGCCTTTGCACGAACACTTTGTGTAATTTAAACCCTAATTTGGTTTAGGTTCCAAGGTTGTCATTCATCATAAAATAAATCCTCATATCTTCCAAGTTATTTTTATGATCACGTCACGCAACTGTAAGCCCTAAATAATAAAAATGGTAGGAAGAAATATCAAGTAACATCTTTTATAAACTGCAGCCAAACAATAAGATAGTCTACGAAGTCACTAGGATTTTCCCTCAGATCAATGACTTCTCCTACCTTTCATTCCTTTGGATTCCTGAAAATAATTGTTCCTATTTGATCCAATCCCATTTGAAATCTAATGTCCAATCTTGAAAACCTTAAACTTTGGAATTCTTGAGAGCAAAACCATTATCCTTAATTGAGAGTATTCTTAAGCAACCTTAGTTACTAATGATGTAATTAATTATAGGGGCTTGCCTCTATAATGAAATTTAGAACCCAAATTCCTATCTAATATTCCAGATTAGATGAAGGAACTTGTCGACTTATAAAAAAACTAAAAAATAGTTTCGCAGACTAAACACATGTCATAAATCTTTTAGTTTATTTAATCAAGCATAACTTGCAAGAGCATCTTTTTTGGTTTTATGCTTGATTATTTAAATCATTATATATATGAGATCGGTTTGGTCTCATATTTTTAAAATGAAAAATTATTTTTCAAAAATAAAATACTACTTTTCTGAACTATATATATATATATATATATATATATATATATATATATATATATATATATATATATATATATATATATATATATATATATATATATATATATATATATATATATATATATATATATATTGGTGAAGGAGTTGCTTTTAACTCCCTACATGTTAGAATAATATGCTAGTACAGACAGCAGAGAGGAATCTCTTTTTTGGTTCAATACAAGAACCCAAGAGCTCCCCCAAAAAACCAGGAAACACCCACCACCCCCAAAAGGAGGAAATTACAATGACTCAACAAAAAGAAAAAAAAGGAATGTAAAATTGCATCTACACCAAATGTAGTCATGCGTCCAGATGTGTAATTCTGAAGTAGGGAACTTCCAAAATATCTCCTTGTAGCAGATAATGGAGAGCTGGTGGGGGGTTGACAACAACCTTAGTGTTTTTAGAATGTGATCCAAGTTGGGCCAACCAGTTTGCAGGCTGATTTCCTTCCTTATAGATGAAAGTGAACTGGATTTATAACTTACTACTGAGATCTCAAATTTTATTTATCCAATATGAGTGATGTCAGAGAGATCCCTCCTCATGATTTAGAAGGTGAATAATAACAGCAGAATCTACTTCCAATCAAAGCTTATTCCAATTAGCCTTAGTGGCAAGTTTAATTTCCCAATACACAACAATGAGTTCAGTCTCAGTGGCATCAGAGGCCATTACTGAGGCGTAGAAATACAACAGACACTTACCCAAATGATTTCTGTAAATACCTCCCACTCCGGCTCCATCTTTTGTAAAGCTTCCATCAGTTTTGATCTTCACTGTGGGATGTTTTGGGGTTTTCCAGTAAACTCTGATAACTTGAATAGGATCTGAATTGATAAGAGGGCAGGAATTGGAGATGTTAGGGAATCTTTTCCAGTTGATCATCTTATGAAAGTAAGATAAACAGTTTCAAGCAGTTTTCACAACATTTGGATTGGAATTTTCAAACTTTACCTTGTTTCTTTCCATCCAGTAGTAAAAGGAATAGTAGCATATTTCCTCTTGTGCCAGAACAACCAGCACTTGACAAGCCTATCCCAAGTGAAATATTTTTTATCAATGATCAATTGATTCAATATTTCTTTCCATACGAGTTGTGTAAAGTTACATTCAAAGACTAAGTGACTCAAAGTTTCCTCCTTCTTCTTACATAACCAAAATTTAGAGGGACCCCTCAATCCCTTCAGCTTGAGAATGTCATATGTAGGGATCATTTTATGAAAAATTCTCCAACAGAAAAAAGACATAGAAGAGGATAGGAATTTGTCCCAAATAGTGTCTCCCTAGGGTATTTGCTCCCAACTAAGACTTTTGGAGTATATGGCTTTGGTAAGGCTTTGATGGGAAGCTGTCTACCACAAGACTTTTATCAGCTGTTTTTCTATTAAACTTTATACTGACCACTTTAATAATAGAGTGAGGTTGCAGAAGATTAGATAACTTAACTAGGGACCAATTATCACCATCCATACAATCAACCACTTTCAAATCACTATTGTAGACATTGATAATAGGGAATAACCAATCTTTGGGACACCAATTGTCAAGCAAAAACTTGATTTCACCTTTGCCAAATTCTCAACTGTAAGTGGTTTCAGCAATATGTCTGATTTTCAGCATTTTCACCCAAATTTTAGAATCTCCAGTTTTCCTTAGGACCAATGTAGGGTGCTGATCTTTGCAATACTTACCCCACATGAATTTTGCCCGCAAAGAGGTTTGAGTTCTAAACTTAATCCAGAGTTTACAAAAATTAATTTGGAGGAGTTGATCAAGTTCCTTAAAGCCAATACCCCCAGCAATTTAAGGGTTAGCAGCTTTTTTCCAAGAAACCCAATGCATCTGCTGTCTTTGGCCACACCACATAAATTTATTGAAATTTATTTCCAGTTGGGTTTGTGTGATTTTCTTGATGGTAGTCATTTGCAGTAGGTCTGTGTCCACCCATTGAGAACACTTGAAATTTTGTTCAAAACCTCTTCAAATTGAATTTGTCTGGTTCTACCAGTGATAAGAAGTACCCCTAGGTACTTAATTGGGAGTTGAGAAATTGTAAAACCTGTGTATTCATAAGCCCATTGTTTGTGCGTAGAGGAGGCATCTTTATAGAAGACCATCTGACACTTAGCTGGATTGAGGGACATTCCTGAGAGAGCTTAAAACTTTTGTAGTGTCTGGAAAACTTTTCTGATAGCATCCTTATTAGCTCTGGAAAAAACCATTATGTCATCAACATACATTAAATGGGTAATGACTATGTTGGATCTATGATGGTATCTACTGTGACTGTGATTCAGAAGAGCTTCATTAAGAATTCTAGATAAGTAATCAATAGCAAGTATAAAAATGGTGAGTGATAGTGGACACCCTTTCTTTAACCCTCTAGCAGCAGTGAATGAACCCCTCCCTTGCCCATTCATAAAAATCATGGAATCAAGGTGAGGTTGTAGCCTATTAACAATTACTTTGCTGATAGTTTTACTAATGAAAATGGTCAAACAAATAGGCCTATAGTTCTTCAATTCATTTGTATATCAGATTTAGGAATCAATACAGTGGTGGAAGCACACAAATAATTTGGAAGATTATTACCTTTAAAAAAGCTTGTTACTACAACAATAACATCAGCCTTTATAATCTCCCAGGACTTTTTGTAAAATTCAGCAGTGAAGTCATCAGAGCCAGCAGATTTGTTGTTGTC
This sequence comes from Phalaenopsis aphrodite, assembly GCA_003013225.1. Taxonomy (NCBI): domain Eukaryota; kingdom Viridiplantae; phylum Streptophyta; class Magnoliopsida; order Asparagales; family Orchidaceae; genus Phalaenopsis; species Phalaenopsis aphrodite. The sequence goes on from NEWO01002441.1 coordinate 32,257, forward strand.
TATTGAGCTGATTGCATTCCAAATTTCCTTTTCATTGGGGATCTCAGTGAGCTTGAGGCTAGCAGTGTAGTTCAGTTCAACAAGGAAATGTGCCTTCTCAATAGAGGGTCTGAAGTGATGTTCCTGATTTAGCATTTCTTTGTAATAACTAATGGCATCATTGGCAATATCAGCATTATCATGTAGCCACTGACCATTAGCATTTTTAATAGCCTGGATGGTAATGCACTTTCTCTTATATTTTATATAAGCATGAAAAAATCTAGTGTTTATATCCCCATCAGTGAAAATATTCATAGCAGCCTTTTATTTAAGGAATTTTTCCAGATATTAAATGGCACTACGAAGGTTGTTACGAGCAATCAACAATTCCTTTTCCTCCACATTTCCTATTTTTTCCTTTTGCTCCAATTTTTTGACTTCATCTTCTGCCTCTTAGAATTTGGCATGCACATTTCCAAAAGTTTCCCAACTTTAATTTCTGAGGGCTTTGACAATTTTGATTTGCAGTAAACTTAACTTGATAAAGGGGTCAGGATGTGAAACTCCTTTCCATAAGTCAGCAATGTACTTGTTTTAAGAAGGGTGTGCAACCCACATGTTGAAATATCTAAAAGGGGGGGAGGAAGTATGATTATCAGTAGAAGTAATGCTGATAAGCGTAGGCCTATGATCTGAGCCTGTAAGACTAAGGTGAGTGACAAAGGTGAGGAGCAATTGATTAAACCATGCATCATTTACCAACATTCTATCAAGCCTCTCCTAAATAGCTCCCCTTTTCCCAGTGAAAGCATGCCCCTTGAAACCAAGGTCAAAGAGACCAGCCCTTTGGATATTGTCATTGAAGGTCTTCATCTTAACAGGATTTGGTACTCTTCCTCCAGATTTTTTAGGAGTAGAAGTGATACAATTGAAGACTCCCCCCACCAGCCATGGGGAGTCCATCAGTTGGCTGATGTTAATCAACCTATTCCACAACTCCTTTCTGGCATCCTTTGTGCAACCAGCATATATGAAAGTAGCTTCACCCTTATATCCATTCATATTGAATGAATGGTGAACAAATTGTGGATGATCAATTAGAATATTTGAATTGATTTCTCTTCTGCAAAAAATCTAATATTTATTGTTAGTATTCCCAAAGTGGGTGAAACCAAAAAACTTTTTAATCAGATTTTCAGGGTTCTTGTGAACCATAAGTTCAAGAATAACAATACACCACAGCTTGTAAATTCAGGTAGAGAACTCGTTTTAGGGAAAGAGGATTAGCCATCCCCCTTATATTCCAACTAAGTAGATTAATCATTAAGTGGAGGGTGTGGGGAAGGCTAAGATCTTGATCTAGTTCTTCCTCTTATGATTTAGAGAACTATTTCTTGCTCTTTTTGCCTTAATAGAGTGTACCCTTAATTTTAATTTGTACACTTATGTCACTGGTTTTCTTCTTCTCCTTGCTGTTTTAATTTGCCATTCTTCTTCAATTGTTTGTTTCATCTCAG
>NEWO01002443.1:15685-33718 GCA_003013225.1 Phalaenopsis aphrodite
GGATCCTAACCGGTGTCGCTCTAATCAACTTTAATATGCCCTCATAAATTTAAAGAACTTCAACCATAGGGCCACCTGATTTGATGTTATAACTTGACACACTAAATAACTCAAACTCGTCACGGCAAGGAGCTTGGAGCTAGCTTTGTGGGCAGCACGACCATCTTCAATAGCAAAACCTTTCTTCCCCAGCTAAACCAATCTTCTTTCCTTAAACTTAAACAACAAAGCCATAGGACTTCGAGGTTGCTTGCTTATGCAACGTAAATCCTTACATTATCTTTAGGCCTTTACATAGCCCTGCTAAACAATATAAGCCCTAACTCGTCTTAGGATTCCGAGGTTGCCGTTTATCACGACATAAATCCTCACATCTTCTAGGCTATTTGTGTGATCATTTCACACGAATGTAAGCCCTAACTAATAAAATTGGCAAGATGAAACACCTAAATATTTCTCCACAAAATTGAAGCCAAACATTAGGATAGCTTGGGAAGTCACCGAGGTTCTCCTCTAAATCCATGACATCCCCTAGTTCTTCTTTCTTTGGATTCTATAATAAAATGTTCCAAATTTGAACCAATCCCCTTTCACACCTCTACATATGATTTTGTTGTAGATTCCCACCCTTTGAAATTCCTTGAAGATAATTTTTCTTGATTTTTATCGAGAGTCTTCTTAAGTGCTTTGGTCATTTAAGATGTAATTAACTATAGGGGCTTGCTCTTATAGGAAGCATGTCTGAACCCAGCTTAATATAAACCCTATTTAATCCTTTATATTAAATATGGGAACTTGTCGGCAAATACAAAGGTTTTGCAAACCAAATGGACATCATTCTTTCCTTAGTTTATTTGATCGAGCCTCATCCGCAAGTCTTGTGTTTATCCTTCGGGATAGAAACAGGATTTAAGGTACAATGCTCTTTCATTTTTAAATTATGAAAAATATGGGGTCAGTTTGATTTCATACTTCAACGTCTTTCCGAAGCGGGTGACGAGATTGCGATTCCAGCGACCGACAGCTTCTTACGGGCAACCCCACAAACCAATCCGAAATAACGCCGATAGTCCCCTAAACTCATTAGCCCTAGGCTAGGGTTTGGTTAAGATCACTACATAGAGGAGTCAATATGGGATTTCCATTGGTTCATGGCTTATTTATGGTGGTTGGTACTCAAACACTTCCAAGATACCCAACCTATCCTTTTACCCATAAATTCCCTCAAATTACCTAGATACCTTTGGGACCCCAAATTTGGCCAAAATTCCCAAATTTACCCAAAATACCCAACTTGGTTCAAAAATTATTTCAAATACCTTGAAAACACCCAAACTACCCAAAATTGGCCAAATTACCAAAATACATCTTCTTACCCCAAATTTCAAAAATTCCAAAAAATCCTAAAAATTCTCAAAACCCCCTAAATATTCTCAATTTCATTTTTCTCAACTATCACATGACCCAATTTGGCCAATTTGACCATCTTTGACCAAAACCCCTAAATTGCCCTTTAAAAGCTCACATTTTCCTCAAATTATCTCAAATGTCTATCCAATTGATCTCAATTTACCCAAATTTCTATTCTAAACTCAAATTCACTCTTGATGTGACCAATATAGACCAAATCCAAGCTCAATTAGTCTATCATTTGAACCCAATTTTGAGTTAGATCACTTTTGGCCCCATGACTTGGTTCCACCAAATTGAACCCCTGACCTACTCCATTTGCTATAATTTGTGTTGAAAAAACTTCATAACATCCCCATACATAAAACTTGACCTTCAATTGGCCTTGGTGAGGCCTCAATTTCATTGAATTTCAACCTAAGTCCAAAAAGCCCCAAATTTTCCCAAATTGGCCATGTCACAAAATCTCACCAAATTGATGGCCTTAGCCCCAAAATTTCCACTCCATCCCTTCATTAAAAATCTTCACAACATCTCCCTTGATCATTAAACCATTTAATTTGGACTTAGCCTTAAGTCTAGCCCGACCTAGACCCATGTCTAGCCCAACATGCCCAAATTGACCAAATTTTAAAAAATCCTTCAAATCGACTCACCAATTGAACTCAAAATCATTTCAACCCTTCACCAAAAATCTTCATAAAAATCATCTACACAATGTTGATTAATTAATTGGACCAATTGATATAGATAACTTAGCCCAAACCCAAGCTTTGATCACTTGAACCCACATTGAACTTGTGCACTAAAGATGGCCTAACTACTCCAAAATCACCAAATTAATGACTCCACAACCATTATTTGGACCCTAGTGACCAGCTTAAACCTATTAAAACCACCTAAAATAAGTCATGGACCAAAGGTTCCCTAAATTAATGGATTTCATGCCATATTTTCTTAAGCTTAGAATATTTTTTTCCTAAACAAAGCCTAAACACATTAAGTTGCTGTGACATATTCCCCTGGCTCACCTGACCTCCCTAGCCACTTCCCCTGGTCGGCCGGCTAGCCTAGTGGCCAAAAAATGGCTAAACTGAGAGCCACCCTCATGGGATTAAACCCAATCCAAACCTAGAGGCCACATCATCCAAATTGAAGCTTAGAGCCTCTCTGCCCTCCACCTAGGCAGCACATTTCACCCCCCAATTGGCCATGGCAGCAAGCCTAAGGCCATTTTTATACAATGCTCCCCTCCACGACCATGGAGGGAGAGCTGAAAATTCCTCTAAGAGACTTCCCCAAATTGATCCCAAAGCCTTTTTGAGACCTCCTCAGTGCAACCCAACAACTACATTGCCTCGAATCCCCTTATCGGAGCCGAATTTTTGAGCTCAAAACCTTGCCAGGGACAGGATAAAGCTCTCCACACCTCTAAACTCCACCAAACTCAAATTAAACTCACCCACACCTTCACCACATTGAGAGAAGCCAAAGCCTTATCAAATCCCCCTTCCACAGAGCCCCTAGCATAGCTCTAGACCAACACCTGAAATCTGCCTTGGTTGAATTTGGGTCTAGGCATTTCACCAAGACCAGAGGCTTAATCCCTAGCCTCCTTGGACCCCAACAAATGTGCCAAGAACCTTTGATTGAAGCTTCACTTCTCAGAGCCAAGGTATAAAACTCTCCCTCTCCCGAGCCTATTTTGATTCTCCATTTAATTAGGCTTAATTTAATTGCATGATTACCGTATAAATATGTTCGTCTCACTTAGACGAGTTCATAGGATCAAACCTGGGTGATTTGGTTGAGTTTAGGTTTAGATCTTAGGGTTTTAGTGTGGTCGGACACGGGATCACTCTATCAGGGACGATGACGGGGAGCCATCCGATCGCACATGTATCGGATGGACAGAGGAGATCGAGCCGGACAACACTTTCTTACATGAACCGTGGGTCGAGTTAAAAGCTACGTGGATGGTGGCGTCCAACCAGAGTGTGCCACGCTTGCTTTCAGAGCTGCCTAGGATACAGGCAGTGCCACACGTTTAAATAGATAAATAGGGAATTTTAAAAAATCAAAAAATGATCCCTAGCTTTAAAAATTCATATCTTGGTGTAGAAAAATCATAAAAATAAAATAAAAATACCGTCTTACTCAGTGAACAAAGGAAAACAATGTGAAAATAATTTGGAGTCCATTTGATGCATATTTTATTTTTAATTAATTAAACACTGATTTAGATGTTTTGATTCTCCATGCACATGTAGTAATCTCACCATGGCTTGAAATTTTAACATGTTGTTGTCTCTGTCTTAGGGAACATTCTATGATTTTTCCAAAGTTAGAGGAAGTCCCTATACAGAGAATCATATTTTTCAAGTTTATGTGCATTATTTGCTTTAAATAATCATGTAAATTAACATGTTGCCTAGAAAAATCCAAGAAAATTTTGGAAGGTTTATAATGACCAGAGAGCCTTTTGGAAAATTTCTCATGAGCCAAGTCATTCAAAATTTACTTAATCTTTACAAACCCTAAATCACTAAGATAATTAATTTTTAAAAATACAAACAATAAAATGACTTGATCTTTAATTTTCACTATTATTTAGGATGCATAGAACTCACCATAAAAATTTCAAAGTATTTTGAGTTCATTTGGTAACTTTAGTTGATTTTTAAAGATAAATAACATTTTTGGCACTTAAATGATTTTAAATAATTGAAATATAACTTGAAAAATGATAAAATTGAGTTTCTTTTAGTTCTCTATGATCAAGGGTTTTTTTGAAAATAAAATTGAGTTTAAAATAAAAACATGATTTTTAACCTATTTTAAATATTTAAATAATTAAAAATCCATAAAAATCACAAAAATAATAAAATTTATGGAAATGTTCTAAATTGCTTCCTAAGAACTTAGAAATAATTAGAATATTTATCCTAATTTTCTGAATAAAGATACTGAATTTCAAAGCTTAAAAATAATTTTTAAAGGCTAAAAATGGGTTTTCACTAAGAATAATTCTAATAAATAAAAAAACTAAAAAAAATATAAAATTTTCTCCTCTAGGTTTTCTGACCTTAGAAAGATTTTTAAAAAGTATAAAACTTAATTTTTCCCATTTAAAATATTTTATATTTAATAAATACCCCCAAACTTAAAATAATTCTTAAAATTCAAATAAAATTCCAAAAATCATGAAATTTGGTCCAAAAGCTTCTCTAGTCTAGGTATAGCTCCAATAAAAATTTCAAGGGATTAGGATTTACATTGGTTAAGTTAGAAATTTTCTTTGAAAAATCCTATTTTTGCATGAAAATAATTATATAAATTAAATTAAAATTTCAAAAATCATATTTTCTCCTCTAATGTTTTAGTTGACCAATGAATGAAGTAGGATAAAAATTTCAAAGTCATTTGAATTGAATTTGACAAATTATGAAGTGTTGGAGCCTTAGAGGCAAATATGTAATTTTGGAACATTAGTCTTAATTAACATTTAGGCTTAATTTAAGGAGGGAAATGGACAACCTCTGATATTAATTTGATGTTTGAAACAAAAAGGGTTAATTGTTAGAAACCAACCTCACTTTCTTACTTGAAAAGATAAGTTAATAAATTTCTAAATTGTTAAAAATTGGAAGTTTATTAAAATAAAATGAACCCAGAACTTAGGGGTATGACTTTTGAAGTAAATAATTAATCAATTTAATACCCCTATTTTGATTTTTAAATGAAATTCAAATCATGAATCATGACCACTTAAAGCTTAACCTTTTCAAAATTAATTAAGACACTCATCTAGATCTTAAAGGCTTAGTAGTGACTTGGGCTAAATCAAGTTTCATTTAAATGAGGATTAGAAAAATACAATTAAAATTAAAACATCTTTCAAACACTACAAGCCTAATTAGGACCAAAATTTGGCTAACTGTTCTAATAACACTAACTTGTCTCTTTAAGGGTCTTCACCCACATAATCTTCAAAATTAAATTACAGATGATAATTACCTTACTCTTAGGGATAATTGAGACATCAATGATCACTTAGCACTAAGGGTATTTACAGGATGAATTATTAAGCAACATAATAAGTTTAAAAGAACTTGGGATTTTCCACCGGGCAGCGAGAGAGTAACACAGACTTGCTTCTTTCTCTAGATCTGTTGGATACCTCGAAGATCTACTAAACTTAATAGATTTTGTTTGGCAACATCATCCTTAATTAAACTCCTAAGGACCCACCAAGATATGAACTAAGGTTAGATAGGTCGTCAAAATTTTACTTCCCTGTTTCATATAAACTGTCTTAACATGCATTTTGAGTTTCAGGTGGTGGAACGAGAAGACTCGTCAGGTACGCTTTTACAGTTTTCAGCGTCATCTTTCTTGTACTTTCATACTATACTTTTATACCTGCAAATTTTCATGCTAAACAACGATGCCACCCTGCATAAAAACTAAAACTATTAGGATAGACACAAAACTAAAAGGAAAACTAAAATTAAAATCAACTAAGATAAAATTCACCGCACAACATTCAAAATATAAAATAGCTCAAAATTTAATTACAAACATCACACAAAACTACAACCCCAACTAAATTAAGACTTCTCTATCGGATGATTCGGAATTCCTCGGAGGAATTAACCTACGGTTTCTAATGAGGCTTACCACACTAAATGAAATTAAGGAACTCATTAAGTTGAGTTTTGTAAATTCATTTGGACTAAGTGAATCAAATAGAAAAAAATGGTGCCGGAATGAGGGAACCGTAGGATCTTAACCGGTGTCGCTCTAATCAACTTTAACAGGCCCCCATAAAATTTAAAGAACTTCAACCATATAGCCACCTGATTTAACATCATAACTTGACACACTAGAAAACTCAAACTCGTCACGGCAAGGAGCTTGGAGCTAGCATGGTGGGCAACATGGTCATCTTCAACAGCAAAACCTGTCTTCCCCAGCTAAACCAATATTCCTTCCTTAAATATAAACAACAAAGTCATAGGACTTTGAGGTTGCTTGCTTATGCAACGTAAATATTCACCTTAGCTTTAGGCCTTTGTATAGTCCTGTTATACAATATAAACCCTAACTCGTCTTAGGATTCCAAGGTTGTCGTCCATCACGACTAAAATCCTCACATCTTCCAGGCTATTTGTGTGATCAGCTCACACGAATATAAGTTATAACTAATAAAATTGGTAGGATGAAACACTTAAATATTTCTTCTCAAAATTGAAGCCAAACATTAGGATAGCTTGGGAAGTCACTGGGGTTCTCCTCTGGATCCATGACATCCCTAGTTCTTCCTCCTTTAGACTCTACAACAAAATGTTCCAAATTTGGACCAATCCTCTTTCACACTTCTACGTCTGATCTCATTGAAAAGTCCTATCCTTTGAAACTCCTTGAAGATAATATTTCTTGATTTTTATCGAGAGTCTTCTTAGGTGACTTTGGTCATTTAAGATGTAATTAACTATAGAGGCTTGCCCTTATAGGAAGCATGTTTTAACCCAAGTTAATATAAACCTTATTTAATTCTTCATATTAAATAGGCGAAATTGTCGGCAAATAAAAGGTTTCGCAGACCAAACAGACATAATATATTCCTTAGTTTATTTGATCGAGTTTCATCCTCAAGTATTGTGTTTATCCTTCGGGATAGATACGAGATTTGAGATATAGTGCTCTTTCATTTAAACTATAAAAAATATGGGGTCAGTTTGATTTCATATTTTTCTAAAACTAAATATATATGTAAATTAAAACATCATTCCAAATTGGGCAACGAGATTTCGATTTCGGTAATCGACAGCTTCTTACGGGCAACTCTCCAACCAAAATAGTGTCGACATGTGTCATTGGGAGGCACAAGTACTTGTCATGAGCATATGATGGTATATGCTCAAAGAGGCATGATAAAGGTTCAAGTGATGAATGTGCCAATGAAAATTCATGTAATCAATACTAACACATCTGTAAAACAAACACTATGTAAGTGGAATCCACAATTCTACATGTCAGGTCAACTAGGGTGGTCAACCTTAGGCAACATAGCCAACAAATTTGGTCGGGCGAAGGTGGCCAATTGGACTAAAGTGATTGGCCGATTAGGCTGGGGTATTTAGTCAGACCAAAGTGCAAAGTAGACTTTGTCAGGGTGGACCGGTCAGTCGAGGCAATGTGTTATGCCAACTAAGCCAGGATGGCCAATCGAGGCAATGTGATATGTGGACTTGGTCGGATGGTTGGTAGGCCCAAAGTGGTCAGCTGACTGGGTCGAGGCAGCCTATCAAACCAAATTGATCGGTTGACCAGGACGGGAATGTTGATACACCTAAAATATATTGTGTTTTTAGACACATTTTTATACCTATTTTTGAGATATTGCGCTTTAATAGAGACATTTTTGTGTTTTTCTTTTAGGTACAGATAAAAAGGTAAAAAATGCTAACAGGAGTGAAAACAGATCAAATTTGGAGCAAATAGGTGAAAATTGTGCAAAAGTGTTTTGGCGCCTAAGCACCAAATCCAACGATTAAGCCCCGGTTAAACAAAGAAGGCCGCACCTAAGCGTCAGAGGCCCCCCGCTTAAGTGCCAGTGGAAGTTATTGGATGAGTAAATTCAATTTTTGCAAATTTTGAAGAGCTTTTTAAGACAACTATTGACTTAATAGGTGATTACAACCACCATGGACGAAAACTATTGTGAAAGAATGCATCTCTTGGGGAAATATATCGAATCAAGACACATTTTGAAGAGATACCAATGAATCTTTTAGAGAATTATAAAAAAGGAAGATTGAGACTTTGAAAGGGGTCCCGAAAGTAATGGGGAAGTTTAGAAAGTTCTAAAATTGGGGAGTTAATTGGAGTGATTTTCAGGCACCACATATTTATCCTTTTTATTTTAGTTTTATATTGAGAGTGTTGTAAAAGAGAAGAGATTCAAAGGAACTTCAAGAGTTTGGTGGAGGACTTGAAATAAGTTTTTGTCTCTTGTTTTAGACTACTTTTGGTTTTAATTGAGACATGTTCTTGGGTTGACAATGATTTCTACTTTTAAACTAAAGTGTGATTTTGTTTTCTCCATGGATTCTGAGTAGTTTACTTTATCTTTCTTCTTGAAATGATAAGTAATTAAGTGTTAGATGAAAGTTGTGAGGAGTGTTGATCTTTAATGTTGGAAAGTTGTGATGATTTAAATCCATGTAATTCATTTACTTCTTGATTTGGTCAATCCAGATGTTAAAATTTATTGTGAGAACATGTAAGAACCGGGTCGGTATTGTCTCTATCAACAATTGGAAAGAATCACATCAGGTTATATGAATGAGAATGTAATTCATATGATTAAGTCCAAATAAATAGGGAAATATTCATTTAAGGGTGTAGAGTTAGAGGACTTTAAAGTGATATGTTAAAGCCCCCAACTTGGTTTATTTTTTAGGTTCTGATACGAGATGTTAGCTCCCAAGTGGAGGGAATGGAGGGAACTCTAGAGTGAGATCTAGTAACTTCCCTGCCTAGTCGGTCTTCAGAACTATTTAAACTTTAAATTAGCCAATGTTCTTTATAACATCTCTTGTAAGTGTAAAGAATATTATTGCTCCTATTTGACACAACGCAATATGCATACTTCCACAACATAATTCCTATATTTATTACTAATTCATGATAATGAGAAAAATATTTTCAAATTTAATGCTTTTTTTCTACAAAAACTCAAGTTATCTTTTTAAGTTTATTCAGTTTTTATCAAAATATTAAAATTACAAAAAATATTTAAACTTTGTTTACTGCGAAAATGTCTTTAGTTCAAATAATTGTCTTTTTAAAAATAAAAAGTTTTCCAAAAAGTGCATATTGCATATCTTCTCTGTGGGTTTGATATTCAAGTCTTAATCAAAAAGTCTTATATTACTTAATAACGATACACATACTTGCGCAGTATCCCAATATACATAAATTAAAAGTTAAATTCTTGCTTTTCTTTAGGATCAAGTTTTTTATTTTGTTTTTAAGGAAATATAAATAAAAAATATAATCAGAATTATTGTTATACTGTTGCATATAACAGTTTCAGGATCAAGTTTTTGGCGTTGTTACTAAGGAAGTGAAGTGAAAATTGTAAAGAATTTATTGATTTAAAAACAAATTTCTATTTTTAGAAAGTCTTATTTAAACTTTAAGTTATTATATTTTATTTTGTGTGTGTTTAGTTTTATTTTATTTTATGTCAGTGTATGCGTAGTTCAGGTTCTGAAGGACTAGTACCATACGATTCTGAATTAGAGAGAATTCTTAGAAAAATTAGAAAAATGAAAAATATTTAAATTCTTAAAAAATTCAAAAAACTTACAAAAATGGCAAACCAAAATGATCAAAATGTTGAAATTCATCAAGAGTTTAGACCTTTAAGAGATTATGACAACCCTACTGTAGATAAACTTCATTGTAGTATTCAAAAACCTATTGTAGTGGCTAATTTATTTAAGCTTAAATCTTCTATTATCCAAATGGTATCAAATAATCTATTTGGGGGATCATCAACTGAACATCAAAATTTACATCTTGCCAATTTTCTACAATTGTGCGCTCTATTTAAATACGATGGTATATCAGATGATGTCATAAGACTTAGGTTATTTCTTTTCTCACTGAGGGATAAAGCTAAGATGTGGTTGAATTTATTAACACCTTGATCTATCAGAACTTGGGGTGATTTAGCAAAAAAATTCCTTGCTAAATATTTTCCACCATAAAAAACTGCGAAACTTAGAAATGATATTACATCAAGGGGAATCTATTTATGAAGCATGAGAAATATTTAAAGAACTCTTAAGAAAGTGTCTACACCATGGTATACCAGCTTTTTTGATAATTTAAACTTTTTATAATGGATTAGTTGGATCTCTTAGATCAATTATCGATGTCGATGCTGGTGGTTCATTGATGTTAAAACCATTTCATGATGCTTATGCTTTAATTGAAGAAATGACTACCAATAATTATCATTGGCTTTCTAAGAGGGTGAATCCTAAGAAAGTAACCAATATTCATGAATCTGATGCAATTACTATGTTAGCAAATCAAGTTGCTGCAATTTCATGGAAGTTAGACCAATTTGGAATGAATTTTTCTCAACCAATTTCCATGATTGAAAAGAATCCATTAAGCCAAATGGTAGATTCTCAAGCATAATTAGAAACTTTGAATTCCATAAATAATAAACAGAATAACCCATATTCAAATTATTATAACCCAAGTTGGAAAAAACATCCAAATTTTAACCACAATAATAATTCGGGTGGTAATAATCAGCAATGGGGGAATAACCAAGTAAAATCATTGGGAAACTGGAAAAATAAAGGGAATAATAATTATAGATCTACTTTTCCTCCAAGTTTCAACAGTAATACACAATTTAAGGAGAAGAAGTTGTTTATAGAAGAAGTGTTGTTACAAATGGCAAATTAATTACAAAGTCAAGGAGCTACAATTAGAAATATTGAGAATCAACTTGGGTAAATAACAAATTCATTAAGTAATAGATCTCAAGGAACACTTCCTAGTAATACTGAATCAAATCTAAAAGGTCAGAATAATGAGCAAGTAAAAGTCATTCAACTTAGAAGCAGAAGAGAGTTGGAAGGTAGGGTTCAAAAAGAAATTGAAGTCGAGAAAGAAGAAATTGAAAAACCAAAAGAGGATGCTCCAAAAGATTCTGAAAGACTTGTTTCTCCACTAAAATTTAATTTGGAAAATCCACCACCACCATTTCCTCAGAGACTTCGTCAGTAGAAGTTGGATAAACAATTTTCAAAATTTCTGGAAATATTTAAGAAGCTTACAATTAATATACCATTTACTGAAGCCTTAGAACAAATGTCAAGCTATGTAAAATTTATGAAGGATATTTTCAACAGGACAAGGAAGTTTGCAGATAATGAGAGTGTCGCACTTAGTGAGGAGTGCAGTGTTATAATTCAGAAAAAGCCTCCTGAATAGCTTAAAGATCCTGGTAACTTTACAATTTCATGTGCAATAGGAGACAAATTTTATGCGAAAGCTATATGTGATTTAGGTGCAAGCATTACCCTTATCCCATTATTAATATTCAAAAGATTGGGATAAGGAGAAATAACCCCTACTACTGAAACTCTGCAGTTAGCAGATCGTTCGATAACATACCCTAAAGGAGTTATAGAAGATGTCATAGTGAAAGTGGATCGATTTATCTTTCCTGTTGATTTGATTGTGCTAGATATGAAGGAAGATAAAGAGATACCTATCATTTTAAGTGGACCTTTCCTAGCCATAAAAAGAGCAATGATAGATGTGCAGAAAGGAGAATTAACAATGCACGTCAATGATCAAACTATTTCTTTTAATAATTCAAGATCAATGAAATATCTTATAAAATGTAAAGATGATGAATGTTATAGGATGGATGTTATAAGATGTCTAAGTGAATGTCATTTAAAAATAACTTATAAAGAAAAATATGAAGAAAAAGATTTGGAACACGACCAAGAAGAGAAATTACTTCTATACCAAAGGGAAATTAGGAGTTTTTTAGGACATACTGGTTTCTACAGATGATATATAAAATACATTTCAAAGATTGCTAAGCCTTTATTCCATTTATTGGAGAAACATGCAATTTCAGTTTTGATGAAGAATGCCTAAAAACTTTTAATTTATTAAAAGAAAAATTAATCACTGCACTAATTATAATTTCACCAAACTGAGGAAAACCTTTTGAATTGATGTGTGATGCTAGTGATTATGATATAAGAGCTGTTTTAGGACAAATATATGATAAAATTTTCAAAGTAATTTACTATACTAGTAAAACTCTTAATGAAACTCAAATCAATTATACAACAATTGAAAAAGAGTTATTAACAATAGTATATGCTTTTGATAAATTTAGATCATATTTAATTTGAACTCATTGTGTAGTGCATACAGATCATTCTGTTGTTAAGTACTTAATGAAAAAGAAGGATGTTAAACCTAGACTTATAAGATGGATTCTTCTTTTGCAAGAATTTGATTTTGAAATAGCATATCGAAAGGGGACTGAAAATCTGATCATTTGTTCAGGCTTAAGTTAGAAAAATCACACTGTTTTGGAAAATAAATTAATGAACATTTTCCAGATGAAAAATTGTTCATTATTAATGAGTGGCGTGTTCCGTGGTATGTCGACATTGTGAACTTTATCGTTAGTGATATTATACCCTATGGAATGACATACCAACAAAAGAAGAAATTTATTTTTGAAGCTAAGACTTATTTTTATGATAACCCATTTTTATATAAACAAGGAAATGATCTAATTATTTGAAGATATGTACCATTAGAAGAAACTCATGAAATTATCCAAAAGTGTCATACTTCTGATTTTGGGGGACATTTTAGTGTTGATAAAACAACATACACAATTTTACAATTTGGATTCTATTGGCCTACAATTTTTAGATATGTTAATGCTTATATCAAAGCATGTGATAGATGTCAATGAGTATGCAATATTTCTAGAAGACATGAGATTCCCCTCGATTATATGCTAGAAGTTGAAATATTTGATATTTGGGGATTAGATTTCATGGGACCATTTATACCATCTTTCAAAAATTTATATATTTTGTTAGCAGTGAACTATGTATCCAAATGGATAGAAGCTGATACTTTACCTCAATGTGATGCTCAAAGTGTTGCAAAATTTTTGAAAACAAACATATTTTGTAGATTTAGGATGCCGAGAGTTATCATTACTGATGAGGGAAGTCATTTCAGAAATGCCATTATGGAAAAAATATTAAAGAAATATCATATAAATCATTGGATTGCTACTTCTTATCATCTTCAGACAAGTGGTTTGGCTGAATTATACAATCGGAAAATTAAAAGAATTATGGAAAAATCTGTGAATCCAACAAAAATGGATTGGTCAATCAAACTTGATTATGCTTTATGGGCTTATAGAATTGCACATAGAACTTATACAGGAATGTCCCATATAGGCTAATATTTGAGAAAGTTTGTCACTTACCAATTGAAATTGAGCATAAAGCACATTGGGCGATTAAAGAGTTCAATTATAATTTGAAAGATGTTGGTGAGAAAAGATTATTGTAATTAAATGAGCTTGAAGAAATAAAGAATGAATCTTATGAGAGTGTCAAGATTTATAAAGAAAAGATGAAGATGTCGCATGATCAAAGGATTCTTACTAAAAATTTTCCACCTAACTATTTTTAAACGACTCTGATCGGGCTAAAATAGTTTCTTTTGTCGCGCCACGTGAGAATCAAATTTAAGTTGACACGATCGTCGATGACCTTGTCCGAATGATTCTGAATGATGAAACATATTGCGCTATTACATCTAGGACGTCGATTTTAGCTAGGGAGGACACCCATTTTGTCGGGGCTCCGAGCACGAGTGGATCACACGAAATTTAATATTTTATTAATATTTTCTTTAATAAAATAAAAATATATTTGATAAAGATTTTTTTATAGAACATAATATTTTAAAACCTAAAAAATATAAACTCCCTTGCGTCTCTGTTATTTGCCCTAGCCGAACCGTGGGGTCCCTTGCCGGTTTGTCGGCCATCCCTTCCCTTTCCGAGCCTTCATCGCCAGTAGCCTTGCCGGTAGCCTCACCGGTAGCCTGTTGTAATGAACTTTCCCACCTAAATGAGTCCGGTAACCTATTTGTTCTTGAATTTGAATGTTCTCTTTGCCCTTTGATGTGTTTCTTGTCACCTCCCTTTCTTTTTTATCGCTGGTGAGCTCTGGTCCTCTCGATGGCTATAAATACCCCATGAGAGGGGAAGAAGAGGACACAATTTTTTTTTCGGAGACTTTGGAGGAATACAGTGCTGAGGTTCTTTTTCCGTTGGAAGTTTTTTTTATCTCGTGGTCCTTCTTCAATCTTTCATTTTCTTGAGCTAAGAAGAAATCGAGGTTAGATTTCTTTGATGTGGTTATTCTTAAGCTTGGTTTTGATGAATTAATGTTGTATCTACATCACTTCTTTTGCCTCTGTTGACTTTATATTGGGAGATTATGTTCTGTTGTGAATACATGATTTGAAGAACTGGTTTTATACTTCTTGCTACCCTTTTGTTCGAATACATACTAAGAATCATTGATATAATTTGGATAGTCATTTGATGGTTCGAATCAGCTCATATTACATCTGGATTTCTTAATGATTTTGCATTAACATGGAAGCTCGGTTTTATTCCTTTGGATGAGTCGATTTGGCATTTGTGCTAGTTTCAGTTTTTAGTCTAAGATTTGGTTTGGTTTTATGTGAAATTGAGCTCAGTTTTATGCAAGAACTATTTCAATTCCCTGTTCTTAGTTAGGTTGTATTCAAAATATTATTTTATCTGCTAGCCCATTTGCTGGGGCTCGGTTTGGCTTATTTTGGCCGGAAATTTGGAGTTACAGTTTTGCCTTATGATTGAGAGTTTGGGTCAGATCCGACGCTGAAGCGCCAAAGGCCCCACGCTTAAGCGCCAATGATAGTTATTGGATGAGTAAATTTGGTTTTTGTGAATTTTGAAGAGGTTTTTGAGGCACCTATTGGCTTAATAGGTGATTACAACCACCATGGACGAAAATTGTTATGAAAGGATGCATCTCTTGGGGAAATACATTGAATCAAGACACATTTTGAAGAGATACCAATACACCTTTTGGAGAATTATAAAAGAAGGACGATTGAGACTTTGAAAGGGGACTTGAAAGTACTCAGAAAGTTTTGAAAGTTCTAAAATTGGGGAGTTAGTTGGAGAGATTTTCAGGCACCATATATTTATCCTTTTAATTTTAGTTTTATATTAAGAGTGTTGAAAAAGAGAAGAGATTCAAAGGAACATCAAGAGTTTGGTGGAGGACTTGAGATAAGTTTTTATCTTTTGTTTTAGACTACTTTTGATTTTAATGAAGACTTGTTGTTGGTTTAACAATGATTTCTACTTTTAAATTAAAGTGTAGTTTTATTTTCTCCATGGATTGTGAGTAATTTACTTTATCTTTCTTATTAAAATGATAAATAATTAAGTGTTGGATGGAAGTTGTGGAGAGTATTGATCTTTAATGTTGAAAAAAGTTGTGATGATTCAAATCCATGTACTTCATTTACTTCTTGATTTGGCCAATCCAGATGTTAAAATTTGTTGTGAGAACATGTAAGAATCGGGCTGGTATTGCCTCAGTCTACAATTGGAAAGAATCACATGAGATTGTGTGAATGAGAATGTAGTTCATATGATTGAGTGCAAATAACTAGGGAAATATTCATTAAAGGGAGTAGAGTTAGAGGACTTCAAAGTGACAGGTTAAAGCCCCCAACTTGGTTTATTATTTTAGGTTCTGATACGAGATGTTAGCCCCCAGGTGGAAGGAATCGAGAGAACTCTAGAGTGAGAGCTAGTATCTTCCCTGCCTAGCTAGTCTACAAAACTATTCAAACTTTAAATTAACCAATGTTCTTTATAACATCTCTAGTAATGGTAAAGAATATTATTGCTCATACTTGACACACGATATGCATACTTCCACAACAGAATTCATATGCTTTTTACTAGTTCATGATAAGGAGAAAGATATTTTCATATTTAGTGCTTTTCTTCTACAAAAACTCAAGTTATCTTTGTTCTATTTTTGTCAAAATATTACAATTACCAAAAATATTTAAACTTTCTTTACTGTAAAAATATCTTTAGTTTAAATAATTTTCTTTTTTAAAAATATATTTTTTTTCCAAAAAGTGCATTTTGCATATCTTCCTTGTGGGTTCGATATTCAGGTCTTAATTAAAAAGTCATATATTACTTGATAACAATACTTATACTTGCGTAGTATCCCAATATATATAAATTAAAAAGTTAAATCCTTATTTTTCTTCAGGATCAAGTTTTTGGTTTTGTTGGGAAATAAAAAAAAATAAGTGAAAAATGTAATTAGAATTATTGTTAGACTATTGCATATAAGCAGTTTCGGGATCAGAGGCACATTGGACCAAAGTACAAGGTTGACCATGCCGGGGTGGCCAATCAAGCCAAAGTGCAAGCCAGACCGTGGGTAGTCAAGCCAATGTACAATGCAACATGCAAAGTGAAAAATGTAATACAAACCCAACATGATGCAAATTATCACAATTGATAACTAGCCATACTTGTTGTAACATCCTCGCTTAGGTACCTAGGGTTTAGCACATGGATCTGCGACATAGCTGTCTCCTGCTTTAGTAAGGCATGTGAGGAGCTTAACCTTTGAATTTCTACAAGAAATGTATCTACAATGTTGCATAATGGACTAGGTACAAAGCTTTTCCCATTCCACAACTCCTCATGATTTTATAGCACGAGCTAACTACTAAGCTTTTCTCCCTTCACAAAATTCAAATATCCCAATTTCTATAAGGAGGGCTAGAAATGCCAAAGCAAGGGGAAATTGAGATTCTAACTGACTTAGGATTTAGGTCTAAGGTTTGCAACAAGAAATCACTTAGATTCACAAAGGATTTAACTATGCATGTGGTCCCTAACCTAAGGTTTCCTCTAAGGAAGAAACAATCAATCAATAGGTGTGTGGTTGAACTGACTAGTGTCGGCCGACCAACTTGACTAGCATGGGTGATTGAACCTATGACAATATCATAAAGTTAGCCAATCAAAAGGTGTATTGTCGGATCGACCAGTATCGTTCCATTAGTCGCATCTTTTGATGACGGACAATTGATTGCACCGAATGATATCGAGTGACCAATCAAACCCACCTTGCGCGGGCGACCAAAGCCTACAAATCCTAGTAAAAGCTACTCCTAGATCTAGCTAAGAAAGAAAATGCGAGGGATTTTTAGTTAATCTCAATAATGTGGCATTTGATGTAGTGTTTCTTCACATTAGATAAAGTTCTCCTAGTGTAGGAGAGATGACAAAGTTACTGCAAAGTTTAGAGCTCCAGAAAAGTTTTGGTAAAACTCCAATGATCCTTCCCCAAGCTAAGATGAAGCTCTCCTTTAGTGTAGGAGGGTAGGCACCTTCCTCCCTTGCAAGCCAAGAACTTCCTCACAAAACTCTCCTCACACACTCAAATGACGTGATGGAAGAAGAGGATGCAAATTAAGGAATAAGAAGAAGAAGAGGACCAACTCTCTAGCTCTCTTCTTCAAAAAGATGAAGAGTCTTCCTTAAATCTCTTTACTCAAAGAGATTCTCTTTAAGGCACCTCCAAACATCTCCTAGAGGAAGATAAAGCTCTCTCTTCTGCAGAAAGAAAGCTTAAACTAGTTTCCCCATGCAAAATCCCCATAGTACCCCTTAATTAAGCTCAAAATGGCTCATTATTGGCGCTTACTACATGCCAAAAAGGGTTAATCCCCCAAGCCTTTTCATAATCCCAAGGAGATCTCCCAAAGTCTAAAGAGGGTCTAAAAATCTGACTCTATGTGACATGCCTCTCTAGGGCCACCAAACCAAATTTTGAAATTTGGGCAGGCTGGCATAGTCACGCTGCTATGCTTGTGGAGTCAGCGTGGTCATGCCAAAACTCTAGAATAATTACATCA
>NEWO01002446.1:20961-33677 GCA_003013225.1 Phalaenopsis aphrodite
GGGCTCAGTTTTCACCTTGAAAGGGCATGGGATGTTGGTTTTACTGAGGCTTGGCTTTTGGTTTTGGTTAAAACATTGTCCTAACTGTTTAAGCTTCGTGTATGGGCTTTGAAGGGTTTGCTTTTGGCTTTGTTCGGGGGCTCGGTTTGCTTGCCTTGACTCCTGTCGGAGAGCCTGTTGCGGTGTTTGTTCCTGCCCCTGCTCAAGAGTCGTGGGAGGGTTCAATTTTATTCGCTTTAATCCCTATTTGGGGTTCGGTTTCTGTCTGATTTTGCTCCTACCCGAGAGGTAGCTTGGGAGCTTGATTTGGTTTGTTCTTAACCCTACCCGTGAGCTTGCTGGCAATCCCTTGGGGTTGTTTGGCTCCCCCTACACGAAGTGGCTTGGGTGTTGATCGATGAGTCAAGTTAAAATGTATGTCTTTGCCCTATCTATAAATTGAGGTGATTGAAGAATGGATTGAACAATTTCCTTATGTCCTACTTGGTGAAATTGGAGTCGATTTGGAGGCTTTGTCCATTCACTCTCCTATGTATATCAAATATATTCATGTAATTGACTTGGGTTGCCTTAGCCGTGAGCCTCCTCTCCTTCTATGTCTTGGGTTGCCTTGGCTGTGAGCCCCTTGTGCCTTGGGTTGTCTTAGCCGTGAGCCTTACTTGTGCCTTGAGTTGCCTTTGGTCGTGGGCTTTAGCAGCTGTCCCTTGCCGCCTTTAGCCGTGAACCTCTTGTGCCTTGGGTTGCTTTAGTCGTGAGCCTTACTTGTGCCTTGAGTTGCTTTAGTCGTGAGTCTCACTTGTGCCTTGGGTTGCCTTTGATCGTGGGCTTTAGTAGCTGTCCCTTGCTGCCCCCCTTTCCTTTTTGTTGCCCTGGCCAAGAGCCTTACCTGTTGTTCATCTCTTTGTATTGACCCCGATCGTGAGCATTTATTTGGTTTTATGGGAAGATTTTATGCTTATTTGATATATGAGGCTATTAATTAATTCGAAGGTTGGAAGATTCTGATTTCTTGCATGACTTTGGGAGTACTAGTGTTGGTATGCTCCTAGTCATTTTTCTTTTGTGAGGTTTGGGAGATTTATAAGTCTCATTTCGGAAAAGCATTTGGTTGACTTGATTAATCTTGCGTCTTTGGGATTTGAAAAATCAGCGTAAAGTGGCCCCTTTATTTTTTTTAGGAAAGACCTCAGACCTTACTTTTACAGGTCTTTTCAACAGGAGTTTTGAGAACTGATTCATTCTCCTTTTCGGTGTTTTAGATGGATCAGTGTCTCCTCTCTCTCACCCTATTTTTGTTCTTTTCTTTCTTTGCTTCTTGGTTCGGTATTCGACGCTTATGTCTGACGCATAAGTGTCCACGTATAGTCTTTTGTTATACATGAAACCATCAAGCAAAGTCGCAAGTAGTTTGTTTTGGGGCGTAGGGTGATGATGATAAAAACACATCGAAGATAGAGCAGAAAGATGTCATATCCTATAACATCAAGATCCAGGTATTTGATGAACAATATGATAACGGTATCCTTCACCGACATAAGTCTAGCGGAAGTTGACTCGAACCCCCTCAGATAGTTGGCAGTCCCACGCCCGACAGTGTAATCGACTTGTGGACAATAAAAATTGTTAAAACTTATTTCAAAAATATATATATATTTTTCGCTATAAAATAAAATTTGATAATCTCTTTTTTTTTTAACCTATGTGCATGTCAAAAACATAAATTTTAAAATACATTTTTAAAATTGGTTGTCCACCTAACGAATACATGTTTAGGCTGGGAAGTAGCCCTCTAGGTGAGGTTCAGGACACACTTGTAGACGAGTGGCGGGTTCTATACATTCAGGTGACTGAGTAGCCTTCGTGGACCCTCGAGTACATATACATATATCTGAGCCTAGCCCTACACAAGTGCTTGCGGTCCCCCTTACCTGAACTTCTTGTTTTATCGAAGCTTTGAACAGAACACTCGTGTTTCTTTTCTTTTCTCCAAGATTTCTCCGAGATTTTTGAAGATGTTTACTTGAGTCTTTTCTCGTTGATTTTCTCGAGTTTTCGGTCATAAGACGTCGTTACACTCTTCTTCGGATTTCCTGAATGACTTTTCTTTCAGACTTCGCTTTTTTGCAATACATTTCAGCTTGCTACATTTAAGAAACAGTGGAGCCCATGGGCGTACATGTTCGTTTTACATTTACAAAATGTTATATTATTCCAGTTTATACCTGCTACTGCCATGTACAACATGTTATTCTATTTCGGTTCCCACCTGCTACTGTTCTGTACAACATGTTATATTATTCTTGTTTCCACTTGCTATTGTTCTGTAAAGCATGTTATATTGTTCCTTTTACAGTACTTGCCACCACTCTATATAGCATGTTACACTGTTCCTTCTACTATATCTGCTACTATCATGTATGACATGTACACTATTTCTTTTATTGTGCTTTCTACTGTTTGTCTTGTACTGCACATTTTATATTGTATAGCCTTAAGCATGCCTCCTTTCCATATAGGATGTTTATAGGACTATTACCATAGGGTCGTTTGATTTGACATCATAACTGGACACCCTAGAAAACTTAAACTCATCACGACAAGAAGTTTGGAACTAGCGCGGTGGGCAGCACGACCATCTTCAACAGCAGAACATGTCTTCCCCAGCTAAATCATTCCTTTCCTAGAAATTAAAATAACAATTCATAGGATTTCGATGTTCGCCTAACGCAACATAAATCCTCAATCTTTTAGTTAGGCATTTGCATAGCTCTGCTGTACGATCTAAGCCCTAACTCGTTTAAGACTCTGAGGTTGTCGTTCGTTACGATCTAAATCCTCACATCTTCCAGGCTATTTGTGTGATCGTTTCACACGAATGTAAGTCCTAATTAAATAAAACTGTCAGGATAAAACACTTGAATAATTTTCCCCGAAACTGAAACTGAAACCAAACCATAGAGTAGACTGGGAAGCCACCAAGGATCTTCTCTGGATCTGTGACATCCCCTAGTTCTTCTTCCTCTGGATTCTGTAATAAATGTTCCAATTTTGAACAATTCTTTTTTGCACACATTTTTGTCCGATTTCGTTGAAAAGTCCTATCATTTTGAAGTCCTTGAAGATAATCTTTCCTGATTTTTATCGGGAGTATTCTTAAGTGATTTCGGTCATTTAAGATGTAATTAACTATAGGGCCTTGCTCTTATAGGAAGCTTTTCTGAACTCAGCTTAAAATAAACCCTATTTAATTTTTCATATTAAATAGAGGAATTTGTCGGCAAATAAAACAATTTCGCAGACCAAACGGACGGACGTCATATTTATCTTAGTTTATTTGATCGAGTCTCATCCTCAAGTCTTGTGTTTATCCCTCGGGAAAGATACAAAATTTTAAGTAAAACGCTCTTTCATTTAAACTATGAGAAATATAGGGTCAGTTTAATTTTCATATTTGATTTTAAACTTAAATCTATATGTAAATTGAAACGTCCTTCCGAGGCGGGCGACAGAATTTCGATTCCGGTGACCGACAGCTTTTCACGGGCGACTCAACTCCCCCAACCCCCACCCTTTTCCTCGCCGACAGAGGGCTCTATAGGCTAGAATGCACAATCCCGGGTGGGAAAGTCTCGCTTCAAGCCTAATAGGACGAACTCCCGCCCTCGTTCCGACAGACTCAACGAACTCTTGTGGATACATTGTGATTCGTTTCCGCAATTAAAGGAAAACATGAAATTTCATGTTAAGTCCAATCTCGATCACAAACCCACATCGCAGAAACACTCCCGTTTTGGAAGCAAGAGACGGTCCTGTGTCAGTCTACTAAGGTTGCAGAAGCTTCGAACTCATCCATCAAAACTTTGGTCTCCTCATAGTATGGCGTCAGGTCGGTCACGTTGAAAATGGTAGAAATGTAACAATCTCCTGATAAATAAATTATGTGTGTGGTTATTCCAAAATACATCCTGATATAAAAAATATTCATTATTTGGCACAACAAGAACTGAAATTGCACGTGGATGAGTATCATCATGAGCGAAAGCTTAAGTCTACAAATCTGCAATTGGCTTCTTCCACTCCTCAAACTCATCTGAGTTATTTGGTAAACATGGAGGAATCAACTCGGATAGAATCTAGACAGACAAAGCAACTCTCAATAACAATCCCTCAGGAGAGGCCTCTTTTTTTCTGGTAGGGAACTGGATCCCACTATAAAATTTTCTTTCCCTAAAAGATCCTAAGGCGATATCTAATGTTGTGATTCATTCATCCCGTCTAATCATCTATTAGTGCGTATCTTATTGAACTAATTTTACTATTCAAATGCCTCCATATATTTTTCCAGAAGTAGTAGAAAAAAGTATCATCTCTGACATGTTGAACATCCCTCTGTAAGGGTAACTCAGGAAATATATTATATATCTGAAAGGTCTTGAAATTCTCTTATCCGGGATGGTTACATGTTTGGTGTCGGTTCCTCGGACATATGACTGTTTAGGGACCACCAATGTTAATTTTGCTGGAGTCTCTCTCATGGCATCAGCTTGGACTATATGCTTTTCTCCCTCGTCAGCTGGAATTTGATACTCCTCCTTTGTGTCCTCACTTTCTTCAATGTCAACAATGTTATTGTCCATTTCTTCAATTGTTCCTTATCCCTGGTCAGTAAAATAGATCATTCCCTTGGTTGTCAATCTTATTCACTGTGCCCAAATCTATGATGCTTGAAACACTTTCTGGATGGGACAGATTTAGGAATGTTGGTTAGCTTTGCTGGTTCTCCATTTTGAACTAATTTCTTCTCAGGTGGGGTCGGCTTTGATGTTATGTTGGGTATGCTCTTTTTGCTTGATCCTAGAGTTAAATTCTGTCTGTAATATGTGACGGTCACCGAGTGAGGTCTCTCCACATTATAAGCAGATAGGTATTGAGCATCCTACCTATAACAAACTGATAGGCACTGGCATTGCATCTCTCGTTTCATTTTATACCAGAGAGTAATATTGTCTTTCCCTCATGTCGTAGGTGCTTCAAAATAGCACACTCTTCTTTAACTTGTTGACGACTAGTTTCACAATTCTGTCTAGTGAGACTTCCCAGCAATCGAAGAAAAGTTTCACGGTCTAAAGTCACTCAATGAACTTGACTAGGAACCAAGTGGCCATCAAAATATGGTAAATCCAAAGTTACTTCAAAATTCTGACTTCTCAAATATTTCAGATCAAATATTCGGGGTAGAGATTTTTCAACTATGAAATCGGTACGGCGGAAGAGATCCACTCCATTCCCTAAATCTAACAAATCATCGTCGCCCATCTAGATTGCCTTCTCTCGAAGACACAAATCTTTGTTACAGTTGGAAGATTTTCTGCCGCACAACCTTCATAGATAGTTCTCGGAGATCACTTGTGGATTTCTCACAAATGGCATCGAGGCATTTCTTCGACAATCATCTCTTCTATAGCATGACTAGTGTTGGGGTGTAGGTAGAGGTCATGTAAGGTGTAAAAATGGGAGGAAAATTTTTATTTTCAGGGGTGGGAGGGGGATTTTAGATAGGTTTGGGTATGACAGAAGCTAAAAACCATATGATAAAAGTAGGGTTAGACTAGCTCGGATACCCAATGATACCAAAGTAACTCAAACCACAATATGAAAATAAATATTATCAAAAGGAAAGTTCTAACAAAACACGACCCAAGGGTACGCTGAAATAGAAAACAACAAAAAATCACAATACAAACTCAAACTAGGTGGATCTTCGGGTGGAGGTGGTGATCAGTGAGGGGTCAGAAGGTGGCGAGACGGTGGAAGAGCTGGTCGTCCAGCGGAAACAACAAGGTAGTGGTTTCCCGGGTTCCATACAGCAGGCAAAAAACAAATAATGACGTGGAACCTCTGTTTTGGAAGATGACAGCAAGTGAGAAAGAGATAAGGCGCAGGTTATGGGTAGCGACACATAAGAAGGTAAGCTGTAAGGGTGCGGTTTTGGTGGCTGAAATAACAGGGAAATATCCAGGAATGGTTGTCCGAGGGGGGGGGGGAGCAGAAATATCAGTGGCAGTGGTGGGGAATGTGTGGAATTGTGGGATAGCGAATACGGGCGGCAAGAATGAACGGAAGCAAAAGTGGAGACGACCAGAAAGGACGAAAATTGGTAGAAGAGGTGGTGGCTAGTGGCTGGAGTTGAAGGAAGATAGTCAGAATGTTGTCCGGTGGCAAGCAGGAATGCCGACAACAGTATTGGGGAATGTGCGGGATTGTGGGATAGCGAAGTCGGGCGGCTAGAATGAATGGAAGCAGAAGGGGATGTGACTGGAAAGGACAAAAATAGTAGAAGAGGTGGTGGCTAGTGGCTGAAGTTGAAGGACGAAAGTAGAAATAATGTGAGGGGAGGAATGCAGAGGATGAAAAAGTTGGAGATAAATACCCCCGCAAGAACGAGCTACAATCAGAGTACCACTCAATCCCTTGGAAGGAGATCATCATCTCAGATGAGCTACAGTCAGAGCATCACCTGTCGTTGGATACATCCCTGGAAGGGAGAAAGAGGGCAATGATGGCTGTCCCGAAAGAAAACATACTCCTAAATAAAAAACTCAAAACTCTATCACAACATCTATACAAGTTCCCTCACAAAAAAACCCTAATTAGAAATTAGAATGATAGGAAAGAAATTATAAATAACCTTTACATAATAAAATAAAATAAAATGAAAGGGCTCCATAGGCCAGACGACACAATCCTGAGTGAGAAAGTCCCGCTTCAGCCCTATCGGAATGGACTTCCACCCCCATTTCCAGGGATGCAAGGAACTCCTATGGATGGATTGCGATTTGTTTCCAAAATTGCAAGAAAATGTGAACTTCTGCATTGCGAGGTGGTCACCGGTGGCTGGTGTTGCAAGAAGACAGTCGGAATGTTGTCTGGTGGTTTCAGCGACACAATCCTGAGCGAGAAAGTCCTGCTTCAGGCCTATCGGGATGGATTTCCACCCCATTCCCATGGATGCAAGGAGCTCCTATGGATGGATTGCGATTTGTTTCCAAAATTGCAAGAAAATGTGAACTTCTGCATTGTAAGGTGGTCACTGGTGGTTGGTGTTGCAAGAAGACAGTTAGAATGTTGTCCGGTGGTTTCAACAACAAGAAAAGGCGGTGGCGGCGACAGTAAGGGGAGGAATTTAGAGGATGAAAAAGTCGAAAATAAATACTCCTGCAAGAACGAGCTACAATCGGAGCAACAATCCATCCTTTGGAAGGAGATCACCACCTCGGCTGAGCTACAGCCAGAGCATTACCTGCCTTTGGATAAATCCCTAGAAGGGAGAAAAAGAACGACGACAGCTGTCCTGACAGAAAACATGTGCCTAAACTAAACACTCAAAACCCTATTACAACATATATATAAGTTCCCTCATAGAAAACTCTAATTAGAAATTACAAAAATAGAAAAGAAATAGTAATTAACCATCAAATAATAAAATTAAATAAAACAAACTAAGAGGGCTCCATAGGCCAGGTGGCACAAAACCGGGCGAGAAAGTTTTGCTTCGGGCCTACCAGGACAAACTCCCACCCATGCTCCAGTGGACGCAAGGAAATGCTATGGATGGACTGCGATTCGTTCCCATAATTGCAAGAAAACGTGAACTTTTGCACTGTGTTTGGCCTCAATCACGAAAATTGATCATGAAACAACATCACAAAAACGCCTCCTACGTCGGAAGCAGGAGACGGAATGTGTGTTTATGTGTTTGTTTCTACAAGGCGGGGATGCTAGAATTATGATAAACTCTAGAGATTGTTTGGTAGTAAGATTTAATAACCTAAATCCTGTCAAATAACAATAATGGCAACGTTAAATCTTGCGGGATCTTAAATCCCATTTCTTCTCCATTTTTGCCTTAAATCTAAAATTTGTTAAATCCCCTTTGAAGGTGGAGTTATGGGATTTAGCAGATCTGAAGCGTGCGAAGACGGATGTGAAGATGACAAGGTGGTGTGTTGCGGCTAGATAGTGGTTAGGTTGGTTGGTTGGTTGGGGAGTGGCAACCAACAATAAAGAGATGGAGGAGTTACGACAGTAAGGGAATGGTTAGGGGATTGCGACAACAAGCTGTGAGGTGGGCAGAGGTTGCAACGACATGGAGATAGGGTTACAGGCAATCGCGGCATCAAGTAGGTAAAGAGGAAGGGGAGTAGACCACCGACAGAGGGCCGACAGGGTGGGAGCAAGCTACAACAAGCTTGCAGCTGATAGAGGAACATACACTCCTGGTGGTGTCTAATTCATGATGCTAACCCTGTTAATACTTGGCTGGCAAGAAGGGGAATCTGTGATAATCAAGCATATCCTTGGGGGTGCAGGGAACCTAAAGACAAAATCCATATCTGTTTCGGTTGCAGTGCAGTGCAGACAGTTTTGGAAGCTCTTCGAAAGTGGGGTTTTGGTATTCATATGCAAGAAAATTGGGAGGATATTCTTCAATCTCTTGCCCTCTCTGGTGAGACAAACTTTGCTCTCAATCGCATCTATCGCAACACCATTTATCACTGCTAGAGACCCCAAAATAATAAAATGTATGACAAACCCTTTGCTACTCCTACGATCATTGCTGTCACAATTTTGGAGGCCTTCACTCATTCATATCTTTATCCAAAACATAAGCAACAAGACACTCTCTAGCCCTTGGGGCTATCTCATAACATTTTCTTGTGGTAGTGAGCTGAGAGGTGTGGAGGGGCAGGGGATGGGGATAAGCATGGATAATCACCATCTTGGAGCGGGAAACAACCAGAGCACCACCTATCCTCGAATACAGCCTTGGAAGAGAAAACAATCATTGTCAGCAAGTTGGACCAAAAATTTGAAAACAAAACAATGCACTAGAATAACTAGAAATAACATATAGATAGACTAGGTAAAATAGGAGGGGACCTACCAACTTGGGCGGCAACCTGGTCTGCCCTTCTAACCCCACCTTGAACTAGTTGAACTAGTTAAGGTGGACAACCCCAACTCAGTCTCCTGAGGTTGAGGAAACTTCAACCCCATTCGTTGTAGCTTTTGTCTATCTGTTATAGATGATGGAGTTGTTGTGAGCTCTCGGGGCTGGCGGCTCCTCGACTACGACCCTCATAGCTCCTAGATCCTACTGATGACTGCTTTAGCCCCAAAACAATACAGGAGCTTTCTCCACTTGTGAGCATACATCCATAACAATCCAACCTTTTGGGAGTACAATATTGAACTGAGCTAGGACTTCGTGTCATACATCATCTGTTGAATCCTCACAAGATAAACCAAGGTTGACTCAACCTGAGTTGGAATGAGAGTAACCTGAACCTCACCGAATGGTGTTCATGGCGGTAAGATATCTATCGTGATTTCCCGAAATGTTCTCTGCCGTGATTGTCCCATGTCTGAAATCGGTGTATCGGTCTTATCATCCTCCATCATCACCAAAACAAATTCCATCGACGCTGCTCTGTTAGCCAGAACACCTGTGATCTCGGACTTCGCAGAAGAGAGAAGGATGATGTGATTTCTCTTCTTGATGGAGCAAGTGTTTCTGAATCCGTCTTGTTGAGTCCTACGGTTAAATTGTCACGATCTCCCTAACAACAAGTGACAGAGATCTATGGGTACCACATCACACCACACCTGATCTTTTAACTAACTTTCAATAAAAAACTCTACTATGCACCCCTGGTCAATGCTGACCTTATTCTCCTTTTTTCAGCCACTTCAAAAAATGCAAGTGCCCAATTTCTCCACCATCTGCGTAAACACTACATTTTTGCTGCACCCTCCATCGATGATGAGACTACATACCTTTCTAATCACAATACAATGAGTTCGGAATATATTGTGACAAAGCTGTTGTGAATACCTCGTATCCTCAGTTTGTAGGAGCCGTCAAACCACGAGTATCTCGCTCACATCAGGTGAAAGATGATACACCTCACCCTATTCTTAAGTTGCCTCCTCTGCTAACCCTTCCACTGTGCCCTGCTCAGTAAAAGACAACTCGACTTGTTGAAAACTAGCGGTGATGCGCCTAAATCCATGACATCTGAAGCATTTTTGGGTGAGTACTGCAGCAGGTGTGCTACTTTTCTCAGGCTTCTTCTCACTCGGGATGGCTCTGTCTCTATCAGAACCAGTTTTCTAAACTCCATGAGGCGTGCTCATCTTGATGTTCGGCTGCGGGTGGCTATCTGAATGGTGGTGGTTGTCTGTTTTGTTTCTGTTGTCTCTCCACTTTCATGGATAAGGATTGGACATCTTCTAGTGACCAATAGGGCTGCAACTACGCCACAATACTTATAACGGGCTTCAGGCCCACAAGATAATGGGCTATGGTATGTTCATTTGACTCGACCAACTCACACTTCATTCGCAACTGGTTAAACTGCGACGTTAACTCCATTGCTAGGTCTCTCTGCTGTAGCTGGAGTCTCAGAAACATATCTTGGCGATAATGAGGGGGTAGGTATTTTCTTTGTATCTCCTTCCTCATCTTCTCCAACTTGGTAGTCATGCCACTGTCCTCTCTCTTTCTCTACCTTTGCAAGTTCTTCCACCAAAAGGAAGTGCACTTTTTTCAGCTTGATGGTCGCTAGTTTCAACCGTTTATCATTTGACACTTATACTCGAAGATTCGTTCAACTGATTGCAACAATTTGATAAAGCTGTCTGTATCCATACCTCCATCGAACTCCGGTAGATGCACTTTGATGCTACAATCTTTGCATCCTCCATAGGTGGCCTCCTCTCTCAGCCTCCTCTGATACTGAATTCCAAAGCATTAGGTTCTATCTTCCTCATCACTAGCGTCTTTATATGGAACGAATTTAGATCCTCATCCATTTCTCCCCTTTGACTCTCGAAATCATGATCGAGGGTGATCTCCACATGAGTTCCATGATCAATCTCCGCAAGCCTTCGTTGAAGACGACAGAGCTCTTGCTGCATCTCTTCCCGAGGAGGCCTAGACATGTCTCTCCAATATGACATGGTTAGGGTTTGAAATTTGTGGAAGTGGAAAAGGAATTTTGTAGTAGGAAATAAAAATTTTGATAGAAATGGCTTGGGTGGGGATGAATGCTAGGAAATCCTTTGATAGAACTAGCTCTGATACCAAATAATATCAGAGTTAACTCAAATCATAATTGGAAAAACAAATTTTGTTGTTGAAAACTAAGAGAGGTTACAATAAAGACTCTTAAAACAAGATTAAAATGACAACAAACAATAATGACCCTTAGGGTGAGGACGAGAAGGTGGTGAGCTGCGGCTAGACAATGGATAGGTTGATTGGTTGGGGAGCAGCAACCAATAGTGGAAGGATGAAGGGGTTACAACAACGAGGAGAATGTTAGGGGATTGTGACAACAAGAAGGGAGACGGGCAAGGGTTGCAGCAGCAAGAAGATAGGGTTATGAAAATTGCGGCAACACGCAGGTGAAGGGGAAAGAGAGTGGGCTATCAGTTTGAACGGCGACAGGCTGGCAGTAGACTACGACAAGAGACCTTAGAGGGGCTTAAGCATATACATTGTTACAAGCTGGAGTTGGGAAGGTTTTACCAAAGTTGGCGTGCGTGTAATGAAATGAAACACAATCGCTCGTTTGGGACTCCACTGTTCTTGCGACAACCAATTTCTTCTTTATCTCATGTTAAGACTTTTTCCAACACATAGCAATGGCGTATTTCTTCACCATTGGAGTGTTCACCTCCGACCTTCTGGTCTCACGACCCCTCCCCTCGTTGCGGCTAGAAAAAATTTGATACATTGAGATAGTTCAATTGTTGAGCAAGAGGCGGTTTTGTTTCTCCATACTCATCTGCAACCTTGGGATGTATGAAACCAAAGGTATCATTATTGAAGGTGATAATGCAACCGTCATAGCCTCCTTTCAGAAAAGTATGAAGGCAAAGACCTGGCAATCCTAGCATGAAGTTGGCTCTGACTTTGGTTTTCTCACTGACTTTAAACTGGTGCTTTTCTTTTTTGTTCATAGAACATGTAACAAAGAGACCCTTTTTTGTGCTAGGCTCTATTTAAATAGGTCTTTTGTTTCGAATCCTCACATTTGTGACCCCAATTTGTTGAGTGTGATTGGAGAGGATGCCCTCACACTATTTCTTTTGTATAGCTTTCTTAGCTATTTTTGTACCTTTTTTGTTATACACCCTTAACAGATAGAGAAAAAGGCAAAGTGGTGTATCAATGTTGGCATGCAAGAAATGCCAAGAAGCATAGGAGGGCCTTTGGCACCCCCCCTATTCTTGCCTGTACTGTTCTCAAAACCTTGACATCTACTCACAAATTTCAGCTCAAAGAGCAATAGGACACCAACCGGTTCCTTGGACCATCACATTCTCTCCCCACCCCACCCCCTGGTTGGGTCAAATTCAGTGTAAATGGGGCTCTTCTTCCTTCTTTTAGGGGCGGCATTGACATTGCTATCAGAGACGAGAAAGGTAAACTTATTCTTGTGGTCAAGATTCCCATGGAACAATGGGCCAGCACTCATGTGGAGTTTGAGGCGATTTTGTCTATTCATCAATATGTTGAACATTGGACGTACAAGGTAAGCGGAATTATCATTAAAAGTGACAACAAAAATATTATTGCTTCTCTCCAACATGGTAAGGACACCAACAATTGGACTGCTCGGTTTAAAGATATGGAGGATCTTATTTTC
>NEWO01002449.1:8195-24317 GCA_003013225.1 Phalaenopsis aphrodite
TTATTTCCTGAAAAATTAAAGTCTAGGTGGAAAGGGCTATTCAGAGTTATAAAAGTCTATCCCTATGGAGTAATTAATATTAAAGACCCCAAGACTGGAAGAATATTTAGAGTAAATTGGCACAGATTAAAACCATATTTTGATGGTCAAAGACCAGTTTTTAAAGAAATTGTAACATTGGGTCACCCAGAATAAAGACTGCGAATGTCGAGCTAACGACATTAAACCAAGCGCTTTGTGGGAGACAACTCATATGTATCATTGTTTAGTTGGCTTTTAAGTTTTTTTTTTTGTGTTTGAAATATTTTTAGGTCTTTATATAGTCCATGCATTTATAAAAATATTTAGAAACATCTTTATTTATTTAATTTCAAGAAAAAATTGAGAATTTATTTGATCAAAATCGAAATAGTGTTGTTTTTTGAAACTAGCACATGATGCGCCAGATTGTCGCATAATGCACTGCGGCGGCGAAAATGACTAAAACATTTTAAAAGGCTATTTTTGGCATTTTTTTGCAATTTCTTCTCCTTAAAGCTCCTACAAATGGAATCATAAGTCTATTTTAAGGGGAAAAATGAGGGAAAAACCACTAGATTTCAAATTTAATTGCTTCCCTCTCCAAAATTACTACAAGATTTAGAATTTTCAACTGGAGAAAGTATGTCAGTTTTGATGCTCAAAAATTGCTTGATCAAGTTCTAGTGAAGAAGAGGCTAATCAAAGAAAGGGGATTATTGAATCGAGGATTCAACACACTAAATACTTGAGTGGAAGAGATTGTTGTGCAGAGGCATTGGGAAGTTCTTTGTTACACTGCTGTCGTTGTTGATGTCTCTGTGGTGAAAGAGTTTTATGCAAATCTTCATGGGATCAACCAAGGAACAATCTATGTGTGAGGCAGGTTTGTGTAGTTCACTCCTTTATGAATAAACAAGATGTTTATGACTGAGAATGTGCCTATCTGCCATTATGTGAATTTTACCCCTACAAGAGACAATATGAATGAACTCTACCGATACCTTACGGATGAAGATGCAAATTGGGAGGCTAGAGATGATGGACATGTAAGATCTTTGTCATCATTATTAAATCGTACTTCTAAGGCATGGAACTTCTTTATTGCATCAAAATTATTGCCCACCATGAAGATTGGTAAGGTAACGAAGGAGTGCTCTATTTTAAATTGTTGTATTCAAACTAAAAAACTAGTTGATATTAGAACCATAATTGTAAAATCAGTTTTGGGTTTAATTATGAATGGATTTGCAACTGGACTTGGACAATCATCCACTATTTTCCTGTTGTGCAGTCAATCGCAAGTACCTTATGAAAGTTGGGAAAAAGTGCTTCTTCCTTGGAAGCCGATGGATCATGAAGTCTATTGCAAATATATTGGAATGGCAGATGAAAATGATATGAATGTGCTAATGGATCAAGGATCTCAAAATTCATCAGCTATTCAGTCCCACTACAATTTTAATGCACTTTTGAAGAGAATCAAGAAGATAGAGAAAAAGGTTAAGAATCTTATGCATGTGATTGAGAATATTTCTGAAATGCTGGATCATTGGGATTGGAGACTAAAAGAACATTTTGAACATACTAGGCGTATTTAAGATGGTTTGGTACGTACGTTCAAGAAAAATTCTTGGATTGGAGAGGATTCAACTGATGAGTTTCCATATCAACCTTGCTACAACCTGTATGTGCACTACCAATCAATGGTAGATATTCAGGAGGACAGGAGTGAAGAATATGTTTGAAATTAATTTATGCACAAAATGTTTTGTTTAGTACTTCTTGTTTTAGTTTGTTGAGATGGATTGCATTTCCTTTCTATTGTTGCACTATCTATGTTTATGCTTTATATTTTGATGTTTAGATTTTAGTGTTATGATGTTGATTTGCTTTAAAACACTGGATTTGATGTTTGTTGGCTTGAAAACTGTTAGTTCGTATTAGTGCAGATTTTATTTATAAATGTGAGTTTTATGTTGTTAATGAAAGTTTGGTGTTAGAATGACGTTTATATATACTTAGAAATGTTTATTTGAGCTAATTAAAGGTTAAGGTAAAGTGATATACAACAGATTTTCACAGAAACCAAATTCTGGTGAATTTAAGCTCTGTCGCATTATGTGTCAATTTACAGAGTGCGGTGCTTGATGCGCCAAAAACCTGAACATGCTAGATTGCCTAAAAAATAGCAAAATCACACAGACAAGCTCTGTTTTCACTGCTTGGGTCATCTCCTACCTCTAAACCTTGACATATGGCTTCTTATTGAGGACGGTAGAGAAGAATTTGGAGGCCAAAAATCAAAGATTTTATCTTCTCTTGGTAAGAGCTTCACTTTAACTTAGAAATTTTTTATTTTCACGATATATTTTTTCTAGGTTGTGGAAAATCTAAAATTTGGGATTCTTAAAGAAAAATCTTGAAGAAAACTCATGGTGAAAAGTTTCTTACCAAATAATCTTGCTTAAGGAGCTAGATTTTTGAGTTAGTAATTTATTTAGAATTTATTTAGATTTTCATAGAATTTCCAGTGGTTCTCAGAGTTAAGAGAGGAAGGCCATCCGAAGATTTTGATTCACGAAGTTTTATTAACTTCAAGGCCCAACATAGTTACAATACTCAAATGGAGACTAGAAGATTGATCCAAGAACAAGCATTTGCAAAACCGTGTGGCGAGATCGAAAGGTTGATCCTTGCCAGAAATTGGGAAAGATTCTACTACTTTATTGTAATAGCGATTTTTCCCATGATTCAGGAGTTCTACGCTAACTTGAGGTTCACTAATGGTGACCACATACTAGTTAGAGGTAAACAGGTTGAATTTATTGTTGGTTGGATCAAAACTTTTTATGGGCTGAGGAATGTATTTTTTGATGAATATGTTGCATTTGTGGTGACTGATTCATCATTGGATCAAATAATTTCTTATCTAACTAATGGAAAAGGAGAGTAGAAGATTAAGAATAACAAGATAGTTAACTTCCCTGCTTGAATAGCCAGTCAAAGGTATGGCATCACTTTATTTCTGCTAGATTATTGTCAATGAATCATCTTGCTGGTGTTATGAAAGATAGAGCTGTGTTGAACTATTGCATTTAGAACATGAAAGCAATAGATGTTGGTGAACTTATGGTTCATCGTGCTCGAAGTATAGCTGGTAGCTTTGCAGATAGTGGTTTGGGATACCCTGCTCTGATTTTCACTTTATGTGAACAATCAAGAGTAGAGTCCCATAGAAATGAATAAAGATTACAACCACATAATCCTATTGGGATGCATATGATTCACAGATTTGAATCATTTGTTTAATATAGAGAGGGAAGAAGGGATAAACCCTCTACATCAGCTACAGGGGCATCTACTTCTCACCCTGCGTCATTAGAAAACATTATGGACCAACTCATGATTCAACAAATGGACATAATTAATATTCAGAGTTAGTTGGGAGAGATTGGAGCAACAAATACTTATAATGATGAATACCATTAGAGGAAATTTTAACATGATATTGATTTTGAAAATGTTATGGTGAGACATTTTAGGGGATAGCTGATCCCGAAACTGTTTATATGCAACAATATAACAATAATTCTGATTATATTTTTCACTTATATTTCCTTATTTCACAACAAAACAAAAAATTTGATGTTAAAGAAAAATAAGAATTTAACTTTTAATTTATATAAATTGGGATACTACGCAAGTATATGTATCATTATCAAGTAATATATGACTTTTTGATTAAGACCTGAATATTGAACCCATAGGGAAGATATGCAATATGCACTTTTTGGAAAACTTTCTTATTTTAAAAAGATAATTATTTAAACTAAAGACGTTTTCGCAGTAAAGAAAGTTTAAATTTTTTTTGTAATTTTAATATTTTGACAAAAACAGAACAAACTTAAAAATATAGCTTGAGTTTTTGTAGAAGAAAAGCACTAAATATAAAAATATCATTCTCCTTATCATGAATCAGTAATAAGTATAGGAATTTTATTGTGCAAATAGGAGCAATAATATTATTTACCCTTACTATAGATGTTATAAAGAACATTGGCTAATTTAAAGTTTGAATAGTTTTGAATTGGCTAATTTAAAGTTTGAATAGTTCTGAAGACCAGTTAGGCAGGGAAATTACTAGCTCTCACTCTAGAGTTCCCTTAATTCCCTCCATCTAGGGGCTAACATCTCATATCATTGTCAAACCAACAACAAGTCTCAATTAAAACTAAAAGTAGTCTAAAAGACAAGAGAAAAACTTATCTCAAATCCTCCACCAAACTCTTGAAGTTCCTTTGAATCTCTTCTCTTTTACAACACTATCAATATAAAACTAAAATAAAAGGATAAATATGTGGTGCCTGAAAAATCTCTCCAACTAACTCCCCAATTTTAGAACTTTCAAAACTTTCCCAGTACTTTCAGGGCCCCTTTCAAAGTATCAATCTTCCTTCTTTTACAATTCTCCAGAAGGTGCTTTGGTATCTCTTCAAAATGGGACTTGATTCAATGTATTTCCCTAAGAGATGCATCCTTTCGCAATAATTTTCGTCCATAGTGGTTGTAACCACCTATAAGCCAATAAGTGCCTAAAAAACCTCTTCAAAATTCGCAAAAACCAAATTTACTCATCCAATAACTACCACTGGTGCTTAAGCGCGAGGCCTATGGCGCTTAGGTGCGGCCTTCTCTGTTTAACCGAAACTTAAGCATCAGATCTGGTGCTTAGTCGCCAAAACACTTTTGCACATTTTTCACCTATTGCTCCAAATTTGATCCTTATTCACTCCTTTAAGCATTTTTCACCTATTTCACTTGAACCTGAATGAAAAACACAAAAAAACCTTCCATTAAAGCGCAATATCTCAAAATTCGTTATAAAAAAGTGTCTAAAAATACTATATATTTTAGGTGTATCAAAATCCCACAAACTTAAAATGTTACTTGTCCTCAAGTGACACTTCAATCTTTAAAAACTAAATATGTATGATATGTATATAAGTTTCTTTAGGAGTTACTAAAATTTAGATTTAGAAATATAATAGTCTAATTTAGAAAAAAAATATTTAGTAAATGAGACCAAGTTAAAGTTTAGAAATTTTTAATGTTAAGAAAGATGAAAATATGAGTTCTTATCTAATTCAGAAATATTGTAAGTCATCCAAATTTAGAATTTAGTTCTTTTATTATCTCCACTTAAAATTTTTTATTAAGAATAATTTTTCTTACTATTTTATATCTATAAGCTTAAGATTTCTTCAAGTCTTATACTTTAAAAAGATCAAATGTGAACCAATTTTTTATTAGGCACTAATCCTCAAGCTTCTCCTCCCTCACTTTTTCTTCTTCTTCTTTTTTTTTCTTTTTCTTTTTCTTTTGTTTTTCTTTTTCTTTTCTTTTTCTTTTTTTAGGCAAGGATTGCTATATCTAGATAGGTCTTTAATAATTTTGAATTCTACTTTTCCTTTCCTAAAGCAAAGTTTATAAACAAAACTTTTACTTATAAATATATTAATAGCTTTGAAAATTATTTTTAATAAAAGAAATTTAAGTATTAAAAATACAAGTCTAAATTTCTAAAATTTTCAAAAATACAATGTTTCTTACTAAAGATAGTTACTTATATAATTATTTTCTACACGAAAAACTTTTCAATTAAAGTTTTTCTTCATTACTCAAAATTTCAACTAAATTCTCTTTTATTCATTTCTAAAATCAAAATTTACTTCCCTAATATAACTTCATATGCATGATCAAATTTTTTTTTTAAATCAAATCTACTTGTAGTTAATTTGAGAATAAATAAAATTCAAGTTTTAAAAATATTTTTCATCCCCCACAAACTTAAATTTTAAATAGATTAAACAATTTAGCATCAAATATATATAAGCAGGAATGAAAATTAAAGTAACTGCTAACAGGAATTTTTATACCCTAATGATACAAGTATAAAACCAAAAAAAACAGGAGTAAAATTAATTTTGATCAAATTTTCTAATATTTTCATTTCAATCCAACATGTAGAGATACAATAGACTTCTAAACAGTGGGTATAAACACAAAATCAAACTAACACACTAACTTCACTTCACAATCTCAACATAAAAACAAACTCACAAACATGATAAAAGAAAATTATTGGGAACTAGTTTCTGAAATTTAATATTTAAGATCTAAGTTAGCAAGATTTTCATCTTTTAAAAAGACATAGAATTAAGTTAAGTTCTAAAATAACTAAATAAAAAAACTCACAACAGTTACTACCCTAAAATTTTAAAACAAACTACTAACTAACACAAACATCACAATAACAATAAAATACAAAAGTCGAAAACACAATACATAGTACATATCATCACAAAGATGCAAATGTAGCAGTACCACACCACATAGTCCACAACATAAAAATAAACAACACATCACAAATCTCAAGTCCAAAGCACATAGTCTAACACATATTACAAAAATAAAAATCTCTTAATTCTACTCCTAATCTTCTGAATCACCGTTATACCACTTTTCTACAGGCTCATAATCAGGATATTGAGGAAATTGCACTCTTGGGTCACCCCTAATTAGGTTCTCCAGAAATGAGTGGAATTTCTCTTCATAATCACTCTTTCTCCTACTATACCTATCAGTATGCTCTGCAAAACACTCTAAATTCTGAACTTTAGGAATATAATTATTATATTTAAATATAGGATACTACACAAGTATACACATCATTATCAAGTAATTAAGGAATTTTTAATTAAGACAGGGAGACATACAATATGCAACTAAATCAGAAGAAATTAGATAACAAATTTTATTTTGCAAAATATTCTTACTCAAACTATAGATGCAATAATATGAATGAAAGTTTGATTCTTTTTATTAATTTTTTTATAATTGAAAGTAAAGTAAACAACTAATTAAATTTAATTAGATATTTGTTAGATGAAAGCAATATAAATAAAATATTTTTTTCCTTATCATGAATCAATAATAAGTATAGGAATTCTATTGTAGAAGTAATCAAAATGTGTTGTGCCAAATAGGAGCAATAATATTCTTTACCCTTAATAGAGATGTTATAAGGAAGATTGGTTGGATTAAAGTTTGAATAGTCTTGATGACAGGCTTGATAGGGAAGATGCTAGCTCTCACTCAAGAGTTCTTACTTCTCCCTCCACCTGGGGGCTAACATCTCACATCAAAATCTAAAATTATATACCAAATTGAGGGCTTTAGCCTATCACCCTAAAGTCCTCTAATTTCACACCCTTCAAAGTTTATTTCCCTATTTATTTGCACTCAATCATATAAATTACATTCTCATCCATACAATCTCATGTGATTCTTATCATTAGTTGATTTAGACAATACCATCTTGGATCCTACATGTTCTCAAAATAAATATTAACATATTAATTGGCCAAATCAAGAAGTAAATGAAGTACAAGGTTTAAAATCATCACAAATTATCCCAATATTAAAGATTAATACTTCACATAACTTCTATACAACACTTAATCACTTATCATTTTAAGGAAAAAGATAAAGAAAACTACTATGAATTCATGGTGAAGTCACAACCACACTTAAGTTTGAAAGTAGAAATCATGCAAACAAACAAGAAGTCTAAATTTAAATCAAATGTAGTCACAAAGATAAAAATTTATCTCAAATCTTCTCCACAAAACTCTTG
This sequence comes from Phalaenopsis aphrodite, assembly GCA_003013225.1. Classification (NCBI taxonomy): domain Eukaryota; kingdom Viridiplantae; phylum Streptophyta; class Magnoliopsida; order Asparagales; family Orchidaceae; genus Phalaenopsis; species Phalaenopsis aphrodite. Next base: position 15,913 of record NEWO01002449.1, read on the forward strand.
AAGTTCCTTTGAATCTCCTCTTCCTTTCTCTTACAATACTCTCTACACACACTACAAATCCTCTCTTCTTCTTCTTCTATCTAAAAGTATCATAATTAATCTAAGAGAGAGAGGCGTCTGCAATGTCTAGAGGGGGGTATCGGGACTGGAGTGGCTAGGGGGAGGCATTGGAGAGAGCCCTCTTCAATCCAATCTAAGTCTTCTTTTATAATTTTTCAAAAGGTGTCTTCATGTCTCTTCAAAATGTTTCCACATTCAATGAATCTTCCAGGAGTTGCCTCATTTTAAAATCTAATTGAATGTATTTTTGTGTCCATTAACTATTTCCAACATTTTCACTAAGAGTTGCTTCAAACACCTCTTCAAAAATTTATCTAAAATCATTGAATCGCCAAGTAACCACTTATGGCGTTTAAGCGTGAGGTACTTGGGGATTAGGCGTTGCCTTCTCGGATTTACTAGCGCGTAAGTGCCAGTTCGGAGCACTTAGGTACCACAATTCTTTTGCACACCTTCTTCAGTTTTGTTCCACATTTGGTCCTTCTTCACTCCTTTCGCCATTTTTCATCCATTTGATTATACCTAGAAGAAAAAACACACAAATTCCTTCCAGTAAAGTGCAATATCTCAAAAATAGGTATAAAAAAGTGTACACAAAGACTATATATTTTAGGTGTATCAAAGGTCATTTAGGAAATAAAGTGCAAGTTTTAAAGTCCTGAAATATTTTAATCACAAATTTATATTAGTCTTAATTTTTTTAGGATTTTTTTTAGAAAGTTTATAATTTAGGGTCCTTAGAAAGCCTAGATTTTATTTTTTCATTAAAGCTTCCAAGACAAACCAACAATCAAAGAATGGCAAAAAAGCTATTCAGTGAACTACAAGAAAGTAAAGGCGCATCAACATGAAAAATAAGAACAGTCAAGGTGCCACTTGGCCGGAGACATATCCTAGAAAGCCAAAAAATATAGTCAAGCACCACTTAATACATACCTAGTTCTAGATCTATATATCAATATAGACTCAAACTTAAGGTACGAGACATAAGTTTTTACTTCTAGTCCTTATCACGTGGTTTCTCATGTAAAATGCCTCAAAACCATTGCTTGTACCTTATTTTTGATATAGACATTGCCTAAGTCTTTAAAAATTCTATGATAAATTCTAAAAAAAAGACTCAACCTGCAAAATAATGAGTTTATCACATGTTATTTTATACAACGTAATGATCCATGCCTTAGGAGGAAGGCTCGGCAAGCAACTAGATAAAATGTATTTGAAGGAAACCATTACAACTCCTACCTTTTTGTTCAGCATGGCTCCCCTGCAAGAAAACACCCTACTATACTAATGTGTAGATCTCAAACTCCGTAAACACGAAAAGCATCAATCAAATGATGCTTGGCTAGGATGCAAACCAAGAGAACTATAGTCAGGGTATCAAAAAGACTACCTAGCATTCTAACCCTAGCCAAGCACTCTATTTAGTGTACAGTGTCCTAATCATAGCACGTAAGTGTGTGCAGTATATGGACGTGGGTTGGCATATGTCTGGACAGAGTCGCCATCCCTGGGCCCATCCTAAGGATTCAACAATTTAATGAGCTACTACTAAATGGAATTTTTTGTGAGAGCAAAATCTTTAATGATTAGCATTATGTATAATCTAAGCTAATGATGCAAAATTTTTGAAAGTTATGATAAATATAAGTAAATAAAAAATATGTATATAATTTCTTTAATATTTTTAAAATATATAATATGAAAGGAAATAGCCTAAGTGGGTCCCATTATATCTCCTAGATTCATAACACAACTTGTGTGTGATGGTTATAATGAAATAACACACATTACTCGCTAAGATGTGCTCGTGAGAAATGCTCTTTACTTCATTTAGAACTACATTAGTTCACTCCCTAGAGGGTACAGTTTGTCATTGAGGCAAGTGATCTTGATTCTCTTTATATTTGTTAATGCAATGTATGTAATTTTGTTCTTAATTTTCCTTAATTATAATTCTTACTTTGCAACGGCCCCAAGACTTGATCCCAACCAACAGCTAGGCACAAACTTGACTTAAAAGCAAATAAGAATACAATTATTATATTTAGTATGAGATGCTACTCAAGTATACATATCTTTATCAAGTAATATAAGAGTTTTTTATTAAGCCCCGAATATTGAACCCACAGGGAAAACTACAATATGCAACTACAAAATAGAAGAAATTAGATAATAAACTATACTTAGAAAAAATTTCTTACTTAAAACTCTAGATTGCTATAATAGGAATGAAAGTTCTATTCTTTTTGAAATTTTTGATAATTGAAATTAAGTAAGCATCTAACAAACATAACTAGATATTTGCAAAATGAAAGCAATTAAAAAATATATATTTTTCCTTATCGTGAATTGGTAACAAGTATAGAAATTCTGTTGTGAAAGTATTCAAATTTTGTTGTGCCAAATAGTAACAATAATAATCTTTATCCTTACTAGAGATGCTATAAAGAACATTTACTAATTTATAGTTTGAATAGTTTTGAAGACGGGTTAGGTAAGGAAGATACTTGCTCTCACTCTAAATTTCCCTCTACTCTCTCCACCTCGGGGCTAACATCTTGTATCAAAACCTAAAACTATAAATCAAATTGGGGGCTTTAGCATATCACTCTAAAGTCCTCTAATTTTACACACTTTAAAGTTTATTTCCCTATTTATTTGCACTCAATCCCATGAACTACATTCTCGTCCATGAAATCAAATGTGATTCTTACCATTTGTTGACTGAGACAATACTATCTTGGATCTTACATATTCTCACAACAGGTATTAACATCTTAATTAGCCAAATCAAAAAGTAAATGAAGTATAAGGTTTAAAATCATACAATTTCTTCCAACATTAAAGACTAATACCTCACACAACTTCCAACCAATACTTAATCACTTATCATTTTAAGGAAAAAGATAAAGAAAACTACTTAGAATTAATGGAGAAAACACAAACACACTTAAGTTTGAAATTCAAAATCATGCACTCAAAATAAGAAGTCTAAACTAAAACTAAATGTAGTCACAAAGATAAAAAATTATCTCAAATCCTCTCCACCAAAGTTTTTAAGTTCCTTTGCATTTCGTTATTCACTTACAACATAAACTAAAACTTAAAATAAAAAGAAAAGTGGGGGCGGCGGCGATGTGTGGTGGTTACCTCTGGATGGATCTCTCCCTTCTCTTTAGTCCAAGTCTTCTTTTATAATTTTCTAAAAGGTGCCTTGTATCTCTTTAAAATGTATCCACATTCAATGAATCATCTAGAAGTTACCTCCTTTCAAAAGAAAATTGAATGAATTTTTGTGTCTTTTAACTATTTCCCACATTTTCACCAAGGGTTGCTTCAAACACTTCTTCAAAATTTCATCTAAATTCATTGAATCATCAAGTAACTACTTCTGGCATTTAAGAGTGTGGTACTTAGAGCTTAGGCACGGCTCTCTCTATTTTACTGGTGCGTAAGCACCAGTTCTGGGCGCTTAGACACCTCAGTTCAATTTCAGGGCTTCTTCATTTTTTCTCCAAATTTGATTTTTTTTCACTCCATTCACTATTTTTCATCCTTTTGATTGTACCTAAAAGAAAAAACATGCAAATTCCTTCCATTATAGTACAATATCTCAACAATAGATATAAAAATGTGTACATAAAGACTATAATTTAGGTGTATCAAAATCCCCCAAACTTAAAATGTTATTTGTCCTTAAGTGACGCTCCAATCCTTTAAAACCAAAATAAGTTGATTATGTAAATGAGTTTCTATAGGATATTCTAAAATTTTGATATAGAAATATAGTAGTCATTTTATCAGTTTAGGGGATTTTGAAATTTTTAGAGTTTAGAAATTTTTAATGTAAAGAAGTCTGAAAATATGAGTTTCTATCAGTTCACATATATTGTAAATTCTCCAAATATAGAGTTTAGCCATTTTATCTTCTCCACTTAAAAATTTTTATTAATAATAATTATACTTACTATATTATATTTTTAAGCTTAAGAGTTTCTTAAGTTTTATAATTTAAAAAGATTAGATGTGGAACCAATTTTTAATTAGGCACTAATCCTCAAGCTACTCGTCCCTTTTTCAACACTTGTTTTCTTAAGGTAAGGATTAATATATCTAGATAAGCCTTTAATGATTTTGTATTCTACCCCTCCTTTCCTAAAGCAAAGTTCTAATATAAATCTTTCACTTAAAAATATAAAAATAGTCTTAAAAATTACTTTTGATAAAAGAAATTTAAGCATTGAAAATAAAAGTCTAACATTTCTAAATTTTTCAATAATAAAACTTTTCGTACTAAAGATAGTTACACACTATTTATCATTTCTACACTAAAAATTTTTAACTTTAAGTTTTTCTACATTACTATAGGTTTAAACTAAATTCTCTTACTCATTTCTATTTACAAAATTTTACTTCCCTGATATAACTTCATATACATAATCATTTTTTAAAAATCAAAATTAAATTTATTTTTAGTACATTTGAGAATAAATAAACTTCAAGTTTTTAAAAAATTTTCATCCCCCCCCAACTTAATTTTTTAATAAGATAAAACATTTCAGCGTCATATATATATATAAGCAAGAATAAAAACTAAAAATAACATGTTTGCAGGAGTTTTTACATCCTAAATATACAAGTACCAAAATAAAAAACATGAGCAAAATTTATTTGATCAAATTTTAATTTACTTAACATATAGAGATTCATTAGACCTCTATGTAGTGGAGGATAACATAAAAGCAAACAAACACACTAACAGAAATTCACAACTGCAACATAAAAAAATTACCTAGTAGTAAATTGAAAATTTAAAACATGAAGTTCTAAGTGAAATTTAGTAATATTTTAAACCTTCCTAATATTCAGGATTAAGTTCAACACAGACTAAGTAAATACATTAAACAACTAGTTAACATAACTACTACCACAAAAACAAAATATAATTACTTACAAGAACATAAATTCATCACAGCAGTGTCTAACAAAACAAAACACAAACAAAACTAACAGTCTCAATAAGTACAATTGTGCAGTATACTTGTACCAAAAAAAATTTTCACAACAATAAATAAAAAAAATTAAACTATAGAACTCAGTCTAATCATCCTCTTCCTCATCAGCATCATTATTGTCACTATACCAAACAGCTGCAGGCTTATCTAATGGATATTTTAGATATTTAGGGAAAAGTACACTCTGGTCACCTCTCATGAGGTTTTCCATAGATGAGTGTAATTTATCCTCATAATCGTTGTCTCCTCATATATCCAAATATATGATCCGCAAAATTTTCTAAATTCAATACCTTATCATTGGTATAGTTGATGTTGTCCAATATGCTCTGCAAAAATTGTGATTGTGAATCAAATCCAAAAGTCTGACCTTGTGATGTCGAAGCATGTGAAGTAGAAGCTAGAGATGTAGAGGCACCTGAACTGTTAGAAAATCCACCTTTCCAGTTAAAAATTGAATAATGTGAATAAGACTTCACATTAACACTAGTAACGGGCTTGAGTGGCTGCAGTATCTCCTCCCAGCTATCAAATCTAACACATGCCTGCTTGCATAATAAAAAGATCAAGGATGTAAATCCCAAACCCGTCGTAGTAGCAGTGATGGCAAAAATGGTAATAGTATCATAAATCAGAGCTCCAATATCAATGGGCTTGAACTGTTGAATGCAGTAGGTCAAGGTTGCTCTATCTTGGGTCACTTCACTGAGGTGATTTGTTGGCAGTAGACGAGCAGAAATAAAGTAGTGCCACACCTTCACTGTGGCATCCAACTTTCATGTCGGGAAGTTGACACTTCTTTCATTCGTAATCTTCCACAATCCTCTTCCACCAATCAAAGATGATATAATCTCATCCAACTCCTCCTCATTCAGACTATAAGTTGATTGAAAACATAATGTACTCGAGCAAAATTGATATAATAGATTTATTACCTCCGAGGAGAAAGGTACTTGTCTTTCTCAAACCATGACTCTATCATCTTCAACTTCAGGGAGATTCACATAGAACTCCCGAACAACAGAAATAATGGACACAACAGAAAAAAAACAAAAATGCTCCCACTATCGGCTAACAATCAAGTCTTCTACTGCTGCACCTAGATTCTTAAAACATCGCTCATGGATCAATTTCCTTGATTGCAGTGCATCACTATATCGATCCTGAGCTCCCAAACTAACGAACTTGGTTGAATCAAAATGAGTTTTTCATGTGCTCCTCTTCATTCTTGGGGACATTTCTAAAAATCATATAAAATTCACAATAAATTCCAAATGAAACTCTAAATCATTAAACTCAACTCCTAAAAGCTTAAATTAACACATCTTTGTATTTTCCATAGATTATTCTCAAATTTTCACCATGAATAGTGATTTTAGTCAAATTTGTAATGTGCTCAAAATACATGGTGAAAATAAAAAAAAATTACATAGAAGTGAATCTCTTACCTCAAAAAGATCAAATCTAACAAAGTTTGCTTGAAACCACCAAGAAATCTTCACTTCAGATGATGCCTATATCAAACAACTTAAGAAAACTGAAGGTAGGAGATGAAGTTGGGGAAAATACGGAGTTTTTTAGCCCAAAATTTACTTTAAACCATTTGTGAACCGATTTATGTGAACCAGAGCTTAAGCATGAATGGTTTGGTGCTTAGGCACCAATCCCTCAGGTTAGCCTACGCTTAAGCGCAGGCTTAGGAGCCAGTGCACAAATTTTGATATTTTTTCAGTTTTAAGTAAAATACACTTCTAGCCTAAGTCAACCACTCCTAAATGTTCTTTCAAATCTTTAATATCTATTTTCTTCCCTTTCAACTCTCCTCTTCCTCAAGGTTCACCAATCTTAACTAATTTGATTCAACACAATATAACACAAAATTTTACACAAACAAACACTTATATTAATTCATAAACAATTACAAATATTTCAATACATAATTTCTCAATCCAAATAGTTTTGGATGAGATAATTCCAAAACACAAACACTAGATAATCATAAAATTAAAGACAAACAAAAAAAACTTAAAACAATTAAACAAACATTAAACACACAATCAAATACTAAAGAAAGAACTTAATTCCACTCTCCTTCTGGTATGACGAATCATGGCCTATCATTAGTCTCTCCTTGGGCACTTGGAATATAAATCTGATAGAATGGATGTTGGTGAAGAACTCTTATGAGCCTTCTTCAATCCTTTTTTTTTTCAAATACATAGCCTTGTCCAATTCTTCCACAAAACTAGTATGGTTAAATTGCATCCTGAGTTGTCATCCCATATGCTCCAGATGTGTGTTAACTTCAATCACTTTTGCTTCAATTGAAGCCACGTCAACCTCAATTTTAGTGATTTTCTCCGCTATCCCTTCAATAATAATGGCTAAGAAACTATTTTACAACTCTTGCTTCAGAGCATCCTCCTTCTTCTTGAAATCATTAGGGTTAAACTTGAAGTGTGGTGACACTTCTCCTCATACCCTTCTACTTATAGGCTTTAGATCATGCCTAAAACCACTAGACACATTCTCAGACCATGATCCCATGATAAAACCCACTAAACCATATTTAAATCTTTTAAAAAAATAATTTACCACATTTAGTAAACTGTCGCGCTTAAGCGCCGAATGTTGGCGCTAAAGCGTCAGTGCCTAATATAGCACAGGTCAGCTTAACGTCCAAAAACTCATTCTAACATGTCAAGTCATCTTTTAAGGTCTTAGAATCATTACTAAATCATTATATATTCAATACTCTACCAAAATTTTTTAAATCGAATGCAATAACATAACACTCAAAACAAACACACAAATAACTATGAGTTGCCTCCCACAAAGCGCTTGTTTTAACATTATCAGCCTGACGTAATCAATACTTACTCTGGTTGACCCAATATCATAAGATCTTTTTATTTAAGTTGATCCCCTAAAAAATAGGGTTTCAGCCTATGACCATTCACTTTGAATATTTTATCAGTTTTAGGATATTTGATATCCACATCTCCATAATGATAAACTTTCAACACAACAATTAGGCCCATCCACCTGGACTTAAGTTTGACTTTCAATAATCTTAACCTTACATTATATAACAAAACTTATTTCCCTGGCTCAAAATTTTAGTAAAAATCCTCCGATCATGCCACATCTTCAATTATTCTTTATAAATCTTAGCACTCTCATAAGATTCATTCTTTATCTCTTCAAGCTAATTTAATTGTAATAATCTTTTCACACAATCATCCTTTAAAATATAGTTAAATTCTTTAATTTCTCAATATGCTTTATGCTTAAGTTCAAGTGGTAATTGACAAGTTTTCTAAA
>NEWO01002450.1:10538-33598 GCA_003013225.1 Phalaenopsis aphrodite
AGACTTATGAATCCCATGAGAAATGGAGAACTAGGAGTAGAAGTTAAGAACCTTCTACTAGTAGATATGCCCCCTCTACAAGTTATGACCTTCCACCTTCTAGTTCCCCTACCCTCTCTGATTTGATGAATGAGTTGACCTTGCAGCGAAAGAGCATAGATTTGATAAGTGAAAGGATTGGAGGTTTAGAATGTCGACACGATTATGATAGTGAGTACCTGCAGAGGCATTCAAATTTTAAGGAGCCTATTATGAAGCTCAGGCCCGACACTACAGAGGTGAGCCTGATGTTACGTTTCCTAAGTGCCCCCGATATACTCAGTATCAACCCAATCCACCTGCTGATCAAGGAGATGAACATATAGCTTGGGATTTTGATGTAGATTGAAATTGATCTACTTATTTTTGTATTTTTATTTTATGTAATCTTTTTGTAATTGAAATGGATGTTTGGACTTTCATTTTTAGTATTACATTGTACTTGGATAATTTTATTTTTTATAAAGTTAGTGTTATAGTTAAATGTGCATGTGTAGTTCAATAGATGTTGAGTAGTATTGTGGATTGTAATGTAATGTGATTTTTATTTTCACATTTTAATTTTAATTATATTGTTTAGTATTGTGTTTGTATTAGGAAATGTTGTGCTTGTTTAATATTTTAGTTTTAAACTTATTTCAAAATTTTATTACCCAGAAATTCCTCTAATGATTTATATGTGTAAAAAGCTCCTAATATTACAGACTTGGTGAAGTAAAAATTTGAGAAGGCTTGCACAAATTTCAGAATGATGAAAATGTCTACAATACTGAGGCATGATTTATATTTATAGTTTTTCTTTCCACCTGTATTATTTCATATTTAAAAATTTTAAGTTTGGGGGAGGGAAGAAAAAGATTAACTATTAGATGTCCTTTATTTCAATATTTTCAAAAATTACTTATATGATTTCATGTAGTGAATTTAATTCAGGTAACTATATTTTTTTGCAACTATTTAAATATTATGGTAGATATAAAGAAATATTTTTGTAATGAAAATTATTTTTTTATAACTTAAGATATTTAGTATAAGAGAATAAGATTATAGTTAACTATTTAAAGTAAAGGAAACTATATTTTGAAGTATTAAGAATCTGGAAATTCATTTGAGAAGACAAGATTGGGGCTCAATGATATAAAAATTATGAAATATTTATAAGGTAAAGAAATGCTTTGAGTTTCAAATTTAGTGAAAGAAAAGTGATGTTCAAAATCATTAAAGGCTATCCAGATATAGTAATCCTCACTTGAAATAGAAAAAAGAAAGGATTGAAAATAATCCCTAAAAAGAAAAGAAAAATATATAGGATTGAAAGCAATCCAAATGAAAAAGAGAAAAGAAAGAAAAATTATGGAAGTGAGGAGAAGCATGAGGATATGCCTAATAAAAAATTGGCTTCACTGGACCTACCTAAAAGGAAAACTTAAATACATTTCTGAACCTATATTTATGGAATAAGTCTTTTACTTCTCATGAAGTTCCTATCTTTTAGATATTCTAAGTGACTTAATATTACAAAATATAGTCATTCTTGAAATAAATAGAAGACTAGAACTCTTAAACTTGATGACTAGATAATCTTATGGCTACAGAGTTAATTCAATTACTTGAATTTTTTCTGAAAATCTCACTATGATATTTATTTAAGTCAAACTTATAGTATTTCTGAATTAAAACTTTACTGCAGTTGATCATAACTTTTATATAGTACTAAAATTACTTGAGGACAAGAAATAGTTAAGTTTGGGGGATTTTGACCAAAGGAAAATATGTTGAGATTTTCATACCTATTTTATACTGTTTTTAATGATATTGCTCTTTAAAGAAAATTATTTTTGGTGTTTTTTTGCAGGAATGATGAATTAAGGTCATTGGAGCAAAAAAATGCAAAAAAGAGTGAATTTGGAGCGAAAAAGACCAAAATGTGGAGAATTGAACTAGGCCGCCGACGACGCCCTCGACCACGACGAGTTTTTCACGAGACTACAGGACAAAATTCTTCAGAAGCCTGCCGACGAAGCCCTCGAGACCGCCGACGGCGAGATCAACGGTTATGCCTACTCAAGCTTTGGATAAGGCCAAATTTTGAAGGGACGCCTAGATAACTCTTAGAAAAGCTCATCCATAACTTTAAGAGAACATTTTGGCCAAAAATTTAGAGAGACTAGAGGCCTTGGAGGTTACCATTAGTGTATAGAATTTCCAATAGAGTGTTATAATTGTGAGGAATTCTTCGAGAGATTGTAAGAGTGGAGGGAAAGTGAGAGATTTCTTCCTCCTTTCTACTTCAAAGAGGAGTTCTGTGTGCTGTAAAGAAAGGAAGCGATTCAGAGGAACTTTGAGGAGTGTTCTTGGGGATAAATAAGAGAATTTTGTGTACTTTCAATCTGGCCAATTAATTTGTTAAAATATGTTAAGTTTTACAACTAAAGTGAAGATTACATCCAAGATTCAGGGAGGTCAAAACCCTTGGAAGTTGGGTTCAAATAAATAAGAAAATAATATTATCGGGCGTAGAATTGGAGATTTTAGAGTGACAGACTAAAATCCCCAATTCGGTCCTATCGTTTGGGTGCTGAAGTGTAGATGTTAGCTCTCAGGTGAGGGGAACGTGGGAGCTCCGAAGTGAGAGTCGGTATCCTCCCATCCTAGCTGCAGATTCAGTAAACAAGCGTAGGATTAGTCAATGTTCTTTATGTCTGGACCAAAGGGTAAAGAATATGTATGCTCCTATTTGGCACAATATAAATTGAACTAATTCATTTTATCCATTCACTATAATTTCTTGACAAGGTGAATGATGCTTTCTTATATATTGAATATCACAATTAAACCATCCTTAATATCATTAGTTATTTATTAGCTATTAAAATTATCTATTTATTTTAATTTTCTATTAGTGACAGATAAGCAAATTGAACTTCGTTATTGTGATTAAAGTATTGATTTTCTAAAATCTTAGTCCGTAATTCTAAACTACTCCCTATGGGATCGATATCTAGGACTCCATTAGAGCCCTATATTACTTAAGCGATATGTATACTTGCGTTGATAAGTGTGACTTTACAATTATTGAATATTTATTACGTCCATATTTATCTTATATTTTAAGCATATAAAAAGTCACTGTCAAGTTTTTGACGCCGTTGCCGGGGAATTAAATCTTCTAGTAGCGCTGTCAAATTCTTGCATTTGTTGGTTTATAAAAAAGTTGTTGTCAGTAGTGTGGTAGAAGATGTTATTGGAGGAGATTAAAATGAACATGTTAGAGTGAAAAAGGATTTAGAAGTATTCATGATGACTATAGTTTTGGAGTGACTTATAAAGAATGTAGAGTCATATTTGATTTTGTTTTAGCTTATTATTTTATAATTAATAATACTTTATTTAATAAAAGAGATGATCATATTATCACAAAAACATTAATCTAATAAAATAAAAATTGATTATTTTCTTATAAGAAAAATAATTTATCAAGATTGTAAGAATTTTAAGGACATTCCAAGTGACAATTTAAGTACCCAACATCGATTATTATTTTTAGATTTTAAGATAAAGGGTTAACAAAAGAAAAATATAATAAAATATTATCATATAATCAGATGTGACACTTAAAAGACAAGTAAAATTATTTTTTTGAGTGAACTTCACCACCTTAATATTTAAAATGTACATGTAGAAGTTAATATTATGTAAATAAAGTAACAAGCATTATTAAATAAGTTACTAAAAATGTTATTTGAGAATGAAAAGCAAAAATCCCTATTACTAAAAATAGTTGAGGGTGGAAAAAATAATATGCATGAAAAGATAAATAATAAAAAGTTTTGTATAAAAATTAGTTTAGTTGCAAGAACATAGAGAATTGGGAAAAAATAAGGTGGCTCATAGAAAGTGTAAGAGAATAATTTGTGATACTAAAGAAATAGCTTCAAATAATGTTTTTAATAAATTAGATGTTAAAGATGGTAAAAGATATATGTATAACTAACCAAGCAAGGATATAAGGAAAGTAACAATTTAGTTAAGTAAAGTATATTAATGGAGAAAATTAATAAATACTATTCTTAGATGAAAATATTCAACACATGTGGGTGAGATATTTTGATAAAATTATTTAATGAAGATTGTAAAAACATGATCGAGTTTAGTGATTTTAATATCATAAATAATAATATTTTTTTTTCATTCTATCATCGTATTGGTGAAATGGAAGTTTAGGAGGCTTTAAGAAAATGAAGTGTAGAAAAAAAAGGACCTTATGGTTTTTGAATAAGTGTTAAATTATTTAGGAGATTTGAAAATTTTTTGGCTTACAAAACTTTTTAATATTAATTTAAAATCTAAAAAAAATGCTTGAAAAGTGAAGAACGAGTCCATTAGTTCATCTTTATAAGAATAAAAGGGATGCACAATAATGTGTAAATTTTAAAGGAATTAAGTTAATGTGCCAGACATTAAAGTTATGGAAAAGAATAGTTGATCATATGTTACGATATGATAAAAAAAAATTTCAAAATTAGTTTGGATTCATGCTAGGCAAGACTACAATGAAAGATATACATTTATGGATAATTTTGATGGAAGAGTACATTGAGAGTAAGGAGGCTACATATAATTTTTATTAATTTAGGAAAAATTTATGAAAAGGTTCCAGAAAAAGTATATTTGAGAGTCTAGAAAGAATGATAATTCTTATATTCAAGTTATTAAAAATATGTATAATAGACTTGTTTCTTCTCTTTGAACACAAGAAGGATTGGCTTAGTATTTTCCTATTTCAGTTGGATTACATTTGGGATCAACATTAAGCCCGTATCTTTTTTGCTTTAGTTATGGATGTTTTTATTGGAAATTTGTAAGAGGATGTACAATATTTTTATGTTGCTAAAACTACAAAGAGAGTTTGGAAAAAAATTGAATTATGGAGGTCAACTTTAGAGACTAAAGGCTTTCATTTCAGTAGATCTAAAACTAAATACTTGGAATGTAATTTTAGTGGTCGCAGATCTAGTGGTAGTCTAGTGACAATGATGATTAAGTCATTAAAAGGAGTGAACATTTTAGATATCTTAAGTCTAATGTTCAAAGTGAAAGTGATATAGGTGGAGATGTTGTAAGTAGAATTCAAGTTGTATGATTGAAGTGGAGGAATGCATTTGGTGTTTTGTGTGATTGATAAGAACCACTTAGACTTCCATGAAAACTTTATAACTGATGGTAAGATCTGCAATGTTTTACGGAACATGATGTTGACATATTAAAGAGAAGCATAAAATTAAGTTATGTGTTGTTGAGATAAGAATACTCAAGTGGATGAGTTACTTTACACTTAGACACAAAATACAAAATGAATATAACCGTAGAAGTAATGGAGAAGCTCCAGTGGTATATAAGAATAGAGAAAATCACCTTATTTGGTTTTGGTCACAGCAAATGTCGACCATTTGATGACCTAATTAGGAGAGCAAATGTTTTAGATTTGACTTATGTTAAGAAAGGTTTAGGTAGACCTTAAAAAATTGGGTATGCTATATAAAAAATGATATTAATTTATTAGAATTGAATTAAAATATGAGGAATGGATTAAAAAAATTCATGTAGTCAACCCCACTTAGTGGGACAATGGCTTGTTGTTGTTAGAATTTGTTATTATTTATTACACTTATGTGATTTGGGGGACAGACTTTATGCTCTCTATATTTTGAATCAAATGTACAAATAAATATTGATAAAGTTCCAAAAAATAATGTAGGCATGTAACCAATCATAAGCATAATTTATAAATCTTCATCGATGTTGAATGTCATTAAATAAGCTCAATTCAAATAAAAATTTAAATGGTAATGAATATTATGTTTTTGTAATTTACAGTGAAGTTAACTTGTACATGAGGTAATAAAAACATCCATATTTATAATACATGTGTGAACTGCAAATCTAAAACTATTTTTAATTAACATAGGGGATTCACCATGATTTTGATGAAACAAAGCATGATAGATACAAAAGTTGTTGCATTAAAACATGAATAAGGTTGATGTAATGATCAAATAAATTTCAACTATCAGACCCACTGATTAGTTTGTTGATAACTTCAAAGTTCAACAAGAAGGGCCACTTTATAGAAAGGGGACTTTGGAGATTTTGGCGAGGGACTAAAGAATTTATACATACAAAGTGTAATATCATCTCTCTTCTCTCCCAACTATCATCCATTACTCTATTCTCTAATGTGATGAGGTGAATTTCTTCTGTACTTTATGCATTTTGATATTCATAATTAAATAATTTCCATTCTATAATTGTGGATATATGCAAAAAAGTCGGGTTGCACAAGCCCATACTATCTTTTGCTCTCTCTCTCCCTCCCTCTCTCTCTCTCTCTCTCTTTCTATCTCTCTCACGCTTTTACAAAGAATCCACCCACCTATGTGCAAACCTCAATTTTGAATGAGGTATATCCTCTATAGGAGTATAGAATTAAGCTTTCAGATTCTCTTAGTGGCTCTCTTAAATGGCTAGTGATGGGACCAAAATAAATAACACTCCTAGGGTTTTATATCAAATCCTCAACCTTTGGTTGAGAGAATTAGGGTTTAGTCATTAATGCACATGTTAAGCTCCTATAAGGAGTAGATGCCTTAAATGAACATTTGACTCTAGAAACTTCGATCTTCTTCTAATAGCCTAAATTGCACCTCCAAAACTTGGGAACTTTTCTTCAGCTGGAAAGGAACCTTTTAGGTACGAGGCTAGCGTTTGAACCAAAGTCTACCTTAAATGAAAACCATAAAAAATCAAAGGAAAATTAAAGTCACCATAATTGAAATTTAAAACTTATTTAAATTTTCAAATATCACTAACTAAAGAAAATTAAACTTAAAATATATTTACCAAAGTTAAAATTCAAAACTCTTTAAAAGTTTAAACTAAAATTCTAAACATCAAACAGAAAAATTGCAAAATTAAATTTTATCAAATAAAACTAAATTCGAAATAACCTAAAAAAATAAAAAATTGAAAAAAAAGGAAAAGTAAAAAAAAAGACCAAATAAATAAAAAAATGGTTTATTTGACATGAAACTAAAATATCAAAATTAATTAACATAAATTAACTGAATGAAACCTAAATTTTAAAATCCTTAAACTAAACATAAAGCCTAAGCCCAAAGTTCATGACCATAGAACCAAATTAAATCCTCAAACCCTAAAATGAAGCTTTGACACTATAATACATTTAAGAAGACTTGCTAACTTACTAAGAAATAAAATAATATTAGAATAATTTAATCAAATGACAAACACAAAAAAAACAAAGTTATGATACTGAAATCCAAAATGCTAACACTTATCACCATAGTCAACATAACCTAAATATAATCCTTGAGGAGTCAAGACGAGAACAAGATTGAGCCAAACCAATAAAACCATGCCCTCCCCAATAGCCTTAAGATCCTCCCGTGCCATATCTATGGTCATTGAAGCTCCCTTACCAAAAGAACTCAAGAGAAGGAAAAGCTTTCTTCTCCTTACTCAATGCTTCTGCCCAAGCACTCCCCAAGCCATCAGAGCTCCTCATGATCTTACTAAGCTTCCTTATGGCTTTCCATAACCATACATAGGGCAAAGCCAGAGAGCTCCCCAAGTAGCCCAAACGCTCAACTTCCTCAAACAAAACATTGCCAATTTGCTTACAAAGTTAAGCCACACACATTGCCCATCCATTCTTATCATCCTCAAGCTCTCCTCATCATCTCATAACCTTAATTTTATCAAGAAAAACTAGAGCTCTTTAAGACCTTGCATCAAAAGCCCTCCAACTTAAAATTGACCATTCTAAAACCTTTATAGAAGACTAAAAGCTCTTGCTCAACAAAAATCCCTTTGTCCCACCCCTAGCATATTCTAGCACCTACCCAAGCCACCTTCTAGTTTAGAAAACACACGGGTCCAATTTCAATTTAAATCAAGGCTTGAAGGAGGTGTGCACAACCAAGGCGAAGCTTTCTGTCAACCTCAATTGAGGTTATACCTCTTAAGATATGGTAATGGCTCAAATTCTCTAAAAAGCTCCCAAGTTTGGTCTTTTATGATGAAATAATAAGTTGAATGCATCTTAGCCATGTGACTATGATCCTTAGGCTTAAATGAAGCTTTAGGATTGATCACAATTGAATTTTATTCACCCTTGCTCAAGATTTTAACCCTAGAAAACATGCAAAGTGTGTGTTCCATCGCATTGGGGATGATGACGAAGCATCATTTGATCCCCTCTATTTGAAACCAATAACTTACATCCTTTTCCCGTGCTACAAAGGTGTTCAGGCCAGATAGCAGGATCTCATGGAATTGGGTGGTGAATTGGAATGTGGCACACAACTCTTTCAATGTGTATGATGTTAACGTGGCGACGATGGGTTAAATAGAAAATTCAGGTTCTTTTGATTTAATTAAATGTCTAAAAATTCAAAACCACTTTAAAAAATTTTAATGTAATAAATAAAAATTAAATAAAAACACATCTAAACTCAGCGGAGTGAGGAGAATTTAATAAAAATAAAAAATTAAATATTTTAATTATAATTAATTTTAAAATGAATAAAAATCCTTAAAAACATATGAAATCATAGAAAATGAAATACATTTCAGAATTCAATAAAACTTGAACACAATATGCTCTTTGTTTTGGAGAAGTTCCCTGATATTTCTAAGGACAGAGACTACCCTTAGTATGAAAACTCTAATTTTCAATACAAATAATAATTTGTTAAGAAAATAAAATTTTAAATTAAAATTAAAATAAAAAATATACACTCAACTGGAAATTGAAAAGAAAATTAAAACAAGTGAACTTATTAATTGAAATAATAATTCCAATCTCCCAAAAAATTAAAAATTAAATGAACATATGAAGGTTAAATTTGTAATTTAAAATTCTACAAATTAACCCCTTTGTCTCAAAACACATAATGAAATAATCATACTCTGAACCTTAAATAGGATTTAATCAAATAAAAATTAGATGAACTAAGGTGATTAACCAGTTGAATAAAAAAATTACTTAAAAGGGTGATTTTGTAATTAACCCAAATAATAAAAATTACACCTAATTACAATTCAATAATCTAAATAAGTTAAATGAGAGAAGTAAAAGGCACTGATTCACTTCTTAATGAAATTAGGAGACCTGAGTTGAATACTCATTAACATTCAACTAAATTTAAAAAAAATTGATGAACTTACAAATTTACTCTTAGAGGGAGTTTGAACATTTTCAAGACCTAAAATCTTTGAAACTCAAATACAAGTTAATTGACAAAATGTAAGATGATTAAAATTAACTAAAGTCATGTTTAATAAAGAACAAAGTGCTATATTTATAATTTTCCCAAATTACAATTGTACCCCTCAACCTTAAGATTAAACCTTGAGAGGTAAAATTCATGATAACTTGAATATAAAAAACTAATTAATCAACCCTAATAAAACTATAACAAAAATAAACCCTCAAACTCATAATAAACTTTTAAAACCATGAGATCTAAATAATAAACTTTATAATGACTCAAAAATATTAGTCTAAAAGTACATTTGTAAGTTCGCTAATCACAAACAATCCCTTAATGACTCTTATAATCTTAAATTAAATAAATTAACTCATGTTCTAATAACTTGATCCTAAAGTTACTAAACAAAGTGATCAACTAAATATTGTAACTCGAATGAACACATATGAAAGTAAGATATCAATTGTTAACTAATAATTCTAAAACATAACAAAAACAAAAAACTTTAAATCTCTGGATATAGTGGGTTAAGATAAGAAATGAGTAAAATACATAAATGCACTCCCAAACAGAACACTAGTAACTCTAAATAAATAAAAAATCTTAACTACACAAGAATGAATCAAGTTAAATAAAACTCGTGAAAAATTAAGTCATGAAAAGAAATAATAAAAGAAAGAGTTTAATAAGCCAATAAGACTTAAAGTGAGTCAGAAGTTTTCATAATAAAAGCCACCAAAACTTAAGGTAAACCCTAATAATAAACCAACCTCTAATTTGTGAGAAGTCCTTGGATGAGTTAATCCATGATTGCTAGAAAAGGTTTCTTCAATTATTTTTAACCAATTCTCTACCATCTTTTGAGTGCATAAAGAACATTGGCTAACATAGATTTAAGTTCCTAATTCTAAGGTTATGTTGGGTAGGTTCTATCATCACTTCTAGATTACCCACTACGGCCTTTCTTTAGGGCTAATCGGTCCTTAGGTTCCAAACTCTATATCATATAAAGGTTCTAGCCTGTCGCCCCAGAATCACCAATTTACTCTCATCAAAACCTATCTCCCTATCTATTTTCACTAAATAATAGGCTACCTTATCACCCATCATATTAATATTATTATTACTAGTTAAGAAATACATAGCCCTCTCAGATCATTATTACTTCACAATAAGTTTTAACATACAATTGGTCAGATTGAATATGTAAATTAAGTACAAAGAAATGAATCATCATAAGTATGAAATAAGAGAAATCTTAAACAATTATAATCTTACACATGATTATTTCTTATTGCAAGGAGAAAGATAAAAAAACTACTCATATGTCATGTGGATAACACAACGAAACATGGTTTATATTAGAATTCAGGTTCACATAATAACCACAACTCAAACAAAAATACAAAGTACTTATCTTAAACTTCTCCCCAAGAAAATCCTCTGAAGTTCCATTGAAGTATTCTCCAAACTCTCCTTACAAAATCACTTCAAGAGACACACACACATCACCAAAGGAATCTAAAAGACTCTCCACACAAAGACTCACCAAAAAAACCCTCCTTTTTGGCTTCTCTTGACTCTTTTTATGATAACTCATGATATTCCTAAGAGTTACTTCAGATGCCCCTTCAAAATTTGTCCAACTTTAATGCATAGTAATCAAAACTGATTTTGACGCCTAGGTGATCCACCTAAAAATAACATATTTTTAGTGCATATTTTAAAAACCTTTTATGTACATTTTTAATGATATTGCACTTTAAGGAAAGGAATTTTGCATGTTTTGATTTCAGGTACATGGAATGGACATTAAGAGAAAATGAGGGAAAAATGGAGAAAAATTGAAGATTTTTGGGTGGCGCTATAGTGCCACACCATGACACCATATCTCCATAGATGAGCGAGATGAGTGCTTTAGCGCCCCAAACTGGCTCTATACTGCCAACAATTAATTTTTTAGAAGAACCATTGAATTTGCCTAAATTTTGGTGGGGGTGTTTGAAGCAGCCCTTAGTTATTTTCTATGTTCTATTTAATCTGAAGGATTTGGCTTAATTTAAAGACCACTTGGAGCCTTAAAACTTCAATTGGGCGGTAATAGTGAATTAGGTTTTCCATATTTTGTGTTCAAGTGTAAGTGTGAGTGTGTTTTATTGTGAAAAGGTTTGGAGATTGCTTAAAGGAAACTCCATAAGTTTACTTAGGGAGAAGACATATGGTACTTTGTATTTGTGTTTTAGTTTTTCTTGTAAAACTTGGATTTCAATGCAAATGTTTTGTTTTTATTTAATCTCCATGAATTTTGAGTAGTTCCCTTTCTTTCTCCTTGCATATGAGACTTAATCTTATGGGATGAGAATGATTTAAAGATTTATTTTTACTCTTAAAAATTTTGATGCTATTTTCACCAAATCTTTATTTACTTTACAAACTGACCACTTGTGAGGTTAAAATTTGTTGAGAAACATAATGACCTAGGAGGTTATGATTTCACCCAATTAGTAGATACCACACTTCATTCTAAGCAGAGCCATTGAGATCACCTAAGGGGGAGTGTAAATAAATAGGGAATAAATTTTTATGGGAGTAAAATTGATTAGTTGTAGAGTGACAGGCTAGATGTTAAGGAATCAGCCTTAAGTTAGCCAATGTTCTTTGATAGCACTGGAAGGGGTAAAGAATAATGTATACTTCTATTTGTCACAATACATCAATTTTGTGTTAAATCATTTGAATCATACATAGGCTAAAATCACTTTGCAAGGGGAAAGATTTTCCATAATATCTAAACTCGTTGTTATATTTTGTTAAGCAGTAACATTAGTTGTTAATTTCTTTATTAACTCTTTAGCAGTAATTTTTAGTAAGCATATCATTTTAGACCTCTTATTTGTTTTTCAATTTAAATAGAAACTCTATAAGTTTATTTTAAGAGTTGCCACATTCCTTGTGGGATCAATACCGTGGCTTTTAAGGAAAATCTTATATTACTTGAAATGATATGTATACTTGTGTAGTACCCTTTGAGTGAAAATTTATTATATAATTCATAAATCATTACATATGTTCACACTAGCCACTAGATATTATTTGAGACATATTTTCTGACAAATATAAAGAGATTAAAAATACAAGTAATTGCGTGTCGAGTCATTAAGCGCCCAACTGTGGCACATAGGCGACACCCTTTTAGAAGCCACGACTAACTCACCGGCACCTGGGCACCTAATCCTGGCTTCATGTCGTTGGGCTCTCTATTTCCATGTACTGAATATGGTGCCAGAAGCTGACGTCTAGGCGCCAGTTCACTTTGTGTTCCTTTGCTTATTTGATCCCATGTTGCTCTACTTTTGCTCCTTTTCCTCTCAAATTTCATCTCTACCTAAAATAAAAAATATGCAAAATACCTTCTATAAAGTGCAATATCATGAAAAATAAACATAAAATGTATAAAAAATAACACATTTTAAGACGTGTCACCAAGCAAACCACAGAACATAACGTCCCTGGGATGATGAAACCATGGAATTTAGATCAATATTTTTTAAATTAAAAATAATCATATTAAAATTTAAATTAATTAAAGGACAACTTGGTAAAACTCATATAATCAAAAAGCCAAAACCCATATAATTCGAAAGCTATTAAAATGTAAAGTAAGCCCTTAATTAACAAACCAAATCAAATGTAACTTGATTAATAACAATTAACCTTTGGGTTTACAAAGATCTTTTGGATCACGCATCCATTGGTTGTTGACAAGAATCTTTCAGTTAGAATAGGTTAACTGCATATATTGACTAACTATATCTAAGACCAACGAGCTCGGTATGATGAAAGGCTATGGATACCTTGACTGAGGCCATCTCAAAATGAAACTTAATTAATCTTCCCACTTTATATTCACCCTACTTCAGACATCATAAGGCACTAAATCTTTAGAGATCATAGGAGTAGATAAGTTTTGTGTTGTGTTTGTTGTATTTGCTTGCAAGATGCTTGTTACGACGAGTAGATGATTCTTTATTGTCTTAGATTATGGTAGATTTTCCTTACATATTTCTAGGCTGCCATAGTAAGCTTAGGATGTTCTAACTCTATCTTATAGGGT
This sequence comes from Phalaenopsis aphrodite, assembly GCA_003013225.1. Lineage (NCBI taxonomy): Eukaryota > Viridiplantae > Streptophyta > Magnoliopsida > Asparagales > Orchidaceae > Phalaenopsis > Phalaenopsis aphrodite. Next base: position 23,985 of record NEWO01002450.1, read on the forward strand.
TGTTGTAGTTAAAATGGTTAGGTTGCTATAGTAATCTTGAGTTCAATTTTTTTAATGTCCTACTCTTTTTAGAGTTAGGGTGCGCTTTGGTCAACTGACTATCAACATCATAACTATCTAAAAGATGATAAACACTAAAGCAAAGGATGAACCTAAGAAATACCAACAATGATGCTTAAAATGATGTTGATCGATGAATCTGATGTAGGTTTAGGATTGACACCCATATGGTTGTTCTAACTTTGCTTGTGTTTTGCCCGGTAAGTCTGCCCATATTTTTTAGGCCAGTGCTCTATTTATGTTTTTTACTTAGATTATTGGTAGGCTGATCTCAAAACTAAATTTTCTACCCAAACTAAATAAAACATTTAAATTTAACTTTTTGAATTTGAATGAAACTCATAACAAAATTTTTTTATAAATTACTTCATTCATAACTGTAGAAAAATCATTCATATAAACAAACAAGATTTGACATCAAATAAATATGAGTAGAATCCTCCTTTCATTTATTAATAGTCACAAAAATATCACAAAAATATTATCATAGGCATGTGAATAACCATATTGTTCCTAGTCCTTGATTTTTAGGCACTCAAACATTGCACTAAAGGGATGGTTTGTCCTGTGAGAAATATCGTCTCATGATAGTGAGTTGTGCCATTGCATACATTTAGCCTTATAATTAAATCTTTTAAAAATTCATCATCACGGACTTGCATAACCCACTATACATCTTGCTTTAATTCACTTGGCATTAAGAGTTAACTTACAATCATAAAATATTAGAGTGTGGTGAGTTATAAAGAAAAATAAACTACAAAAATATATTCACATTAGTCTTAAGATACTTTGCATACCAGTCACACTTAGATAGCTTGATAGATAATCACATTATAAGACTTATTACTCTTAATAAATAATGACCTACCTTTTCATGCATTCATTGAGACTGGTCATTGATAGGTTTCATTGTGATTAGATGATTTAAATGACAACCCTTTTTGCTAGGCAGTGTTATATGTCCATTGCATTTTATTTGTTTGTGTTCTTTCTCATACTTTAGATTATGCTTCTAAGGTTTCACTTCTTTCAGTGCACCTCACTTCATACTTAGGATTCTAAGGTTGCTCATCTAGTTATGACATAAACCCTCACCTCCTAAGCTTTCTCACGATTACACACCATGTGACATAAGCCATAACTTTCAAATAAAAGGTCAAGGTGAAACGTCAAATAAATATTTTCTGAAATCACTAAAGTCAAACCATAAGATAGTTGAGATGTCACTAAGTTTCTCAATATCTTTGATATCTTCTAATTTTTCTTACTTTGAGTTTCATTAATAACTGTTCCACCTTGAGCTTTCCCATTTGATATTCCTAATAATCAATCATGGAAACCTAAACGTGAATTTCTTGAAGAGAAAACTATAGCCTCAATCGAGAGTTTTTTTTAATAACCTCAGTTAATTAAGGCATAATAAACTATAAGGGCTTGCCTTTATAAGAATTTTAAGACCATAGATTAATCTAAACCCTATCTAGTTTTCAGATTAGATATGACAAACATTTATCAATTTTTAATCATAGTTCATTTCAAATAATTAATATTTTTTTTTAATTTAAGTAATTGAACCCATTGTAAGGTTATATCTCTATCTTTCAAGATAGTTTATTACTCTTGATATCATGTTTGATTATTGAAATAATCAGATCTTTGAATCTGTGTTTTATTTAAAACTCCATGTCAGAAAATCAAACCGACACTATGTTATTAGGCTTTATTCTTAAGAACCTAACCAACAACTAATCTTTTGTTGTACTTTTCCCCAAGTAAGGTTGTCTCTATTCAAAGGGTCTTCTTTTTCTCTCTCTATTTCCTTATTTCCTGCAACCACCTCCTCCAATGTTATGCATAATGCCATCTTAGTTAACTTCTATTTCTTGACACTCATATTTTAGGAATTTTTTAAATAATTTTGGCATTAAAGGAAAACTGAGCTTTATGGAATTGGGTATTGCCAAAATACATCAAACAATAACCACTAAATTTTCACCTTTTTCAAGTTAACGCATCGCAAAAGTTTGTAGAGCTATAATTTGATGACTCCTTCCAAGATAACTTTCACCCTGTTGTAGCTGTAGTAAAATATTGAATTTCAATGACCTTAATAATAAACTAGAAGTCAATTCCATTATAGGAGTTGCAATGAAAGTCATGGAAGTAGCTACCAATGCCAAAATTCATCAAATCATTTGTAAGCGGAGTGGGCTTGACCATCGCCATTAGGGAACCAAAACATGAAGTTGTATTGTTTCAACCAAATAGTATAAAAAAATGCTATTCTAATATTAATAATTATGAATCATAGAGTTGGCTTCTTTTATAGACTATACTTCCTGAAGAATGTCAACATTGATGATTAAAAATAGTAATAATTAAAAAAAATTACCAAATTATTAATTATTCAAGGCATTCTTTATACACCATACACATCACAAATTTTCACATGATTGATGAAGAATTTTTTTAGAAACTTTTCTAAAATGTTTAAAATTTTTTGCACATTTTATGAATTTAAAAAAGGTTGATTCTTTTTTTTTATAAAAATAATAAATAAGAATATAATTAAGAAAATCAATGTGTGACTTGAGTCAATTTTAAGTGATTTCACTTGTTTTTTATCCGACATTTTACATATTATTTTATCTTAATTATCATGATTTTATGCTTGTAGAAGGTTCTTTGTGCTATTTTACAAGTTATAGGTACCAAACATGCAAAATAGAGTTCAAATGCATGATATAGGGTTCTCTGGCATAATAACTCATGATCTGGAACTGACCACGCTACTTTGTGGCTTGACCACATTGTCGAATGACCAAAACTCATATTTTGAGCAATTTCATGACTATTTTGGATTTATTGACACATTTGGAGAGATTGGATGCTTATTCTAGATCTCTAATGTAAAACCTAAATATAAAAACCTATTTCTATAATTAGAGAAGGGTCTTGGCCTCTTTTTGGCCTTGAGATGGAGGGAGTGATGAGTAGGGAGTTTGAGATAGCTAGAGAGGTGTTTTAGAGAGTTTTTCATTAGGATTATCTTCATCCCTTGAGTTTGAGGTGCTTAGGATGTTTCTACCTTATTTCATTAGTTTTATCTTACAATTCTGAGAGTAAATTGCTTGAGATAGGAGTTGGTTGTTGTGAAGGAGGGGGAAAATGTGTTGTAAGTTTTTACTTTCAACTTTTACTTGCAATGATAATTTCCATGAAATGTGCTTGTTATACTCTATCTTAGCATGTGTAGTTATATTGCATTTTATGCTTCTGTGTTTCATAGTATGTGATTGTTTGTGTTTTCTTTGATGATTTATTTCCCTATGTCATTTTTCTAAGAAATTGAGGCATTTTCGTTGTTGTATTAACCATAGAGTTTCATTTACACCAAATCTAATCGGCTAGGATGTTAGCATATTTTGTAAATCTAAGACTCCTGTCTATTGCACAGAGAAATGAAATGGTTAACCATAAAATTAAAATAATAATAGACATTTTTTATCCTAGTTTTGCCATTTTGAAAGGGGGTCAGAAGAAAATTGCGAAATAACATGGGGATTGAGGAAGCCTCCATTTCATGGAATCCAATATTATTTTCTCCTAAACATAGATATAAGGAGGAATTTTTATCCCTATTGACTATTATCACATAAAGTAAGTCTAAGAAAACTACAATCCATCATATCACCTAAATCACAGGGGTGCAGGCCATATCTTGAAGAATAATAAAATTTATCTGCCAATATTTTCTATCTTTTCCAAACTCGTTATCCTTTATTTTTGGTTTTGAGTAGGATTTTAAAAACCATCTCTTATTTATGATCACATTAAACTAGGTTTAGATATGAAGTAAACTAGATATTCACCCTCTTAAGTAATTTTTATCACTCTTCTCGTGGGATCGATACACAATACTCTTTAATCACATTATTACCTAGCACATATATTTACGTTACACTGTCAACCAACTTCACCACAACTTTTCGTGTAGTTAGTGCCACAAAAATCAACTTAGAATCCTCATTTACAACTTGGATTACAATAACCTGCTTACTTCCAATTGTGCCTAATGAGGCGTTTCAATGTTATGAACTTTATTTTAGCATTTACAAGCCTCAACATAGCCTCTTGAAGAGATTTTAAGAAATTAGAGCATTTTTTTTAGTAATTTATTCCAAAAGATGTGCAACTTTGTTGAAGGGTAAAATTATAATATAGAGAAGTAATTTTACTAGTAGTAAAACTAATTATATAGTTATAATAATGGGTGATCAAAACAGTAAAAGGAGAGACTGCTTTAGATATCTCGTGTCTGTTGTTCAAAATGATGGTGATATAGATGGGGACGTTACTAGTAGAATTGAAGTATGATGGTTGAAGTAGAGGAATGCATCAGGCATATTGAGTTATAGAAAAGTATTGTTCATACTTGAAGGAAAATTTTTTAAGATGACGGTGAAACCCGGAATGCTTTATGGCGCAAAATGTTGGCTTATAAGAGAAAAGCAAGACCATGTTAAGTAGTGCTTTGATGACAATGTTTAGGTGGATGAGTATCCTTAAACATAGATAAATAATGCAAAATAAATATATTTGTGAAAGCTTTGGATGTAGCTATAGTAGCATACAATATTCATCTTAGATGATTTGGTCACATCAGTCTTCGACCATCTGATGATCTATTTAGGAGAGTATATGTTTTAAATTTGACTTAAGAAGGGTAAGGGTATAACTAAAAAGATCTCTGCATGTTTTATAGAAATAATCTTAGTTTATTAGAATTAAATGAAACTATAACACTCAATATGACACAATGGTGATAAGCGATTCTTGTAGCCAACCTTGTTTAGTGGGATAAAGGCATTTTATTATCATTGTTGTTGTTATTATCTTAAGGGGGGTCAACTTTGATATTTATAGAATGAAAATGCCATTTATTTTTCTTTTTCAAAACGTGACACAATGCTGCAAAGCACATGCAGATCACTCAAATATATGCAGTGTATCAGCAGTACCAGTATTTGAGTCTGGAATGTTGATCCCATAGGGAACGAAATGAATTCTAACAGAAAAAGTTTTATCCTATAGTTATTATTCATAGCCAAAAATTTTAGTTTGATCTAAGTCATATACAAAAAATCTTAAATTAAAAATAAAAAAGTTGAAGGGTTCAAGTTCTTAAAGGTTCTCTCTTGAAATGATTCAATAAGGTCCTTGAATGTATAAGCATCTAAATGAAAACATGGTGAAAAAACAGGACAAAGACTCTTCTTAACCCCCTTCTAGTAGCATAAAGAAGTTTGGCTAGACATTGGCTCATTCCCATAAATCCTATTACTAACCTAATATCTTCATTCTTCCCATATATTTGCATCACACTATAGGTAATATTCCTATTCCTATAAGCTAATGTAATTAACTTGATTGATTCCATTATAACATTTCCTATGCTCAATAAATCACAATACTTTTTAACACACCACATGACCAAATTGAAGTGTAAATGAAGTTCATAAAGTTAATCATTACCATAAAATAATTTATTTTAGAAAGCACTCTTACTCCAAACCATCTTACCTAGCCATCTCAAGAAAGAAACTGAAAATTACTCACTACTCATGCTTGTACACACCAACACAATTATTTGATTAAAAGAGAAATCAAAATATAAAGTCTTACAAATAAAAGGTTACAATCAAACTATAGAAAAGACATATATTTCTCTTCTTCACAATAAAGAGCAGATAAAACACAACCATTATCTCTCAGAACCTCTCACACCCTCAATCTCCTGTTGTTGACGATCTGCCAAAATTATCTTCACTGCCCGGGGAGAACAAATTTTTTGAACTGAAGTAAAAGCAAAAGTCTCAAGCAGCCAAATAGGAATGGATTTACATAAGGGACTACCTACAACCAAACTTCCAATAATAAATAGTGAACAGAATTTCTCTAGTGAATTATTCTGTCATATGTGCTTTAAGAAGCTTTGAACTCTTCAAGTGTTAACTAATCTAATATTCATATAAAAGGAATTAGTGAATGCTAAACTATTCCACATTAGATGTCAATCTTAAGAATATTACCCTCCATTAGGTGATTTTTTAATAATTCATAATATATAAACTGAATAAAAAGTAAGGAATGTTGTGGAGTTTTTAATAAAAAGGAAATGCTAGTAAAACCAATTTTTGTTAAGGCTTCTCCTCAAACGTTTTCTTAATATTGTTCATTTATAACCTCTCTTTCTCTTTTATGATGAATATTTTTATCCAATCCAAAACCTCTGGAGTATTACCATATCTAGATAAAGCTTTTAATGGTTTTGAATTTTAATACAATTTCCAAAAATTAAAATACTCCAACATTCCCTTTCTATCAAGCCTTACAAATTATGAATTATTAACATAAAATCAAAATTAGATGGGGACTATATTCTTATAAGAATACATATCTATGTGCAAATAACTGAGAAATTAAGTAACCCCTTTTAAAGTTAAATAAGTTAATTAATTAATCATTTATTGAATTTCAAAGATTAATGAACACTATTTTCGTTTAATTCACATAGAGTCAAATGGTATTTAACTATGTTCCTTCTTCTTTTAAGATTGTTACAATCCCAAATTCATACCCACTTTATTTTTGTCAATAAAAGGCAAACACTACTACTTTGTTTACAAAGGACAAATAATTAACATATTACATAATTCTTCCCCTCCCCCAAATTTATCCTATACGTTTAAAAAAAGTTAAACATATGAAAGACATAAGAATTTACAACAAAAAAATTCTCTAGCACCTGTTCAAGCCAACAATTCAACAACATGAATACATCGGGAACACATTACATTAAACTTCACAAAGGAGTTTAAATTAATTACATCAGGGATGAAAAAAATATATACAAAAATGAGAGTCCAAACTATAGTAATACACATCACAATAGCTAAACATAAAATAAAGTCAATAATAATAAAACAACAAGCTGCAGCTACAAGCAGGGCAAATCACAAAAACATCCATGGAGCAGTCAAATTACTCATGCCCATTGTCATAATCATCTCCTTCTTCTTCTTCCTCTTCTTCTTCCTACTCTTCATCAAATGGATCCTCCTCCATGGGCTGGAGGTGTTCTCAAAAGGCACATATGGAGAAAATACAGAAAACTCAATAGGATTCTCACCTGTTATCTATTGGTTTCCTTATACATCTTTAATTGAGCGACTTGTAAACTTGCAATATGATCAAACTAGCTTTTGTTTTGCCAATACATGTGTGCCACTAGATCTGATAAATCTTAAATCTCCACCTACATGATAGAGGCATCACCCTTTAGTCTCTCCAATCTCTCTGCTATGGAAGCCATCAAAGTGGAAGGACTAGGTCTCAAAGATGAAGTAGAAGGTCGGGAAGAGCTCCCACCTTGCCCAAGTATTGCATGCCTCCTATAAATCCCAATATTTGATTTTGAAATAGGCATCAAGGGGTGAAGCTGCTCCTCCCAACTCTCAAAGGAAACACCTAAATTTTGGCATAGGGTGAAAATAATAGATGGGTGACCAATACCAATAGTATATCTCCTCTTGGTCATATTAAGGATAGAATGGTGAATTATAGATCCTATATCTATAGGTTTTAATGTTTGGATGTATTGTCCCTAATAACTTCACTCAGATTGGTGGAGGGGAGCAACTTGACATAAATGAAATAGTGTCAAGCTTTTGAAACCACATTAAGAGCAGAGGAAGGGAAATTTATTTTTATATCGTTCCTCACCTTCTACACCCCTTACCATTAATCAGGAAGTTAATGTTTTCAGCTAAGTCAGAGTCAACAGAAGAAAAATTAGAATAGAAGCTACCAGGGACATCTCTCATTAATCAAAGAAGGATAGAAATCCACCTGCTTCCCTTTGAAATATACAAAATAAATGGAAGCTTCATGCAAATTAGAATAAAATTCTTGCACAATAGGAATTACTGCAACACTTATACTGAAGCACAAATCCTTCCAATCCCTCTTACCTATAATGCATTCAACTTCCCTTTTAGGAGGAAAAACTCCTCTATATGGAATGGGTTTCTTTGATACCAAAAAAAAATTGTAGCATTCTTCTGCTTTTGAGCTAATGAATTTCTTGTTATCAAAGGAAGATTTTTTCCCCCTTTCTTTTTCAGAGCCATCAATTATGAGAAGAGAAGTTCAACAAAAGATAAATAAATCAAGGAATTTTAGAATCAGCATGCTAGTTTGAACAATTAAATCACAAGCTAATTCAAGATCTCAAGCCAAATACTTAAAAATTTTAAACCCAACCCACTCACAATCATAGCTTGAGATCCCAAAATTAAAGAACAAAAATGGAGAAACGAGGTGAAGAGAGTAAGGTATACCTTAGAGATGTTAGATTTCTATATGATATCCCCTAGATCACAAGAATTTTGAGAGATTTTGTAAGCTCTAAAAGGCTCTATCGGTTGAAGAGGAAAAATATTGGAGAAAATTTGGTGGAAATGAGATGAGAAGCAACGTATTTTTTAATTGTACTGATCTGGGTGCCAAAGTGCCCAAATGGTGGCGCCTAAGCACTAGTGTAATTCTATATTTTAAGGGGCAAGGTGCCTAAGCACTGCGATAGCTGTGCCTAAGCATTGTCTTCCCGAGAAGGTGGCACATATGTGCCCAAAGGGTAGCGCCTAAGAGTCCTACTAAACACTCAGATGCAATGAGGCGCCCCAGTGTTGCGATAGTGATGCATAAGAGCCCAACTCATTTAGCCCAATTCAATACAATCGCCTATAACACCCCGAAATCACACATACATAATCAAATCAAATCACACTTACAAGCAAATAAACACATAATACAACAATAACACAAATAAAATTGGTTTGTCTCCCAAGAAGCGCTTAGTTTAACTTCCTCAGCCTGATAATGTCAGATATTCTAATTAGGTTGACCCAATGTCACAACCTCTTTTAGTCCAGGTCTATCTCCACTTAGGTACAGTTTGAGCCTTTGTCCATTCACATTAAAAGTATTTCACTCTTTTGATTAGCAAAATATACAACACCAAAAGGATAAACTTACATTACAGTAAATGGTCCTGAATACCTACATTTATGTTTTTCTAGAAATAGTTTCATCTTTATTATATAATAAAACCCTAAGAATTTTTTTACCATGTCATGTCTACATATTTTCCATTTATATCTTGAAATTTTCATATCACTCCTCTTTAATCTCATCAAGTTTATTAAGCTATAGCAATTGTTTCTCACTAATATCCTTCATATTATACTTAAACTCTTTCACAAGCTAATATGCCTTGTGTTCCAGTTCAATGGGAAATGACATGCTTTACCAAATATAAGCCTATATATTTCATATATGTGTTTTATAAGTAGTCCCATAAGTCTATAAGGAGTCATCTAATCTAAAAGCCCAATCTTTCCAATTATAACCGTCTTCTCTAAAATTCTATTTATCTCCCTATTCGATACTTCAGCCAATCCAGTTATTTGAGGGTGATATATTGTGGA
>NEWO01002451.1:6538-33595 GCA_003013225.1 Phalaenopsis aphrodite
TTTATCTTTCTTCTTAAAATGATAAGTAATTAAGTTATGGATGGAAATTGTGGAGAGTATTGATCATTAATGTTGGAAGAAGTTGTGATGATTTAAATCCATGCACTTCATTTACTTCTTAATTTGACCAATCTAGATGTTAAAATTTATTGTGAGAACATGTAAGAACCGAGCTGATATTGTCACAGTCAACAATTGGAAAGAATCACATGAGGTTGTATGAATGAGAATGTAGTTCATATGATTGAGAACAAATAAATAGGGAAATATCCATTGAAGGGTGTATAGTTAGAGGACTTTAAAGTGAAAGGTTAAAGCCTCTAACTTGGTTTATTATTTTAGGTTCTGATTTGAGAATTTTAGTCCCTAGGTGGAGGGAATCAAAGGAGCTCTAGAGTGAGAGCTAGTATCTTCCCTGCATAGCCGGTCTTCAGAACTATTCAAACTTCAAATTAACCAATGTTCTTTATAACATCTCTATTAAGGGTAAAGAATATTATTGCTCCTATTTGTCATAACACAATTTGTATACTTCCACAACAAAATTCCTATACTAATTACTGATTCATAATAAGAAGAAAGATATTTTTCTTATTAAGTGTTTTTCATCTACAAAACTCTAGCTATCTTTTTAAGTTGTTACTATTTTGTTAAAATTTCAAAAATATCAAAAAATTTAACTTTTTATTACTGCAAAATATATTAAGTTTAAGTAATTGTCTTTTTAAAAATAGAAAGTTTTCTAAAAATGCATATTGTATAAATTCCCTGTGGGTTCGATATTCAGGTCTTAATAAAGAAGTCCTATATTACTTGATAACTATACATATACTTGCGTAGTATCCCAATATATATAAATTAAAAGTTAAATTCTTATTTTTCTTCAGGATCAAGTTTTTGGTTTTACTGTAAAATAAGAAAATATAAGTGAAATATAATCTGAATTATTATTGTAGTTTGCATAATAGAAGTATCAAGAGGGATTAAGTTTTTTACACCGTTTCCGGGGAATCGAAAGTAAAATTTCTATTTTTAGAAAGTCTTATCTAGACTTTAAGTATTGTATCTTATTTTTTTTGTGTGTTTTGAATTTTATTTTATTTTATTTTATGATAATGTATGTGTAACTGAGGTTCCAAAGGACTAGTGCTCTATGATTCTGAATTAGAAAGAACTTTTAGAAAAAATCAGAAAAACCATAAAAATCATAAATTTTGAAAAATCTAAAAAAACTATAGAAATGATAAACCAAAATAATCAAAATGCTAAAATTCAACAAGAGTTTAGACCTTTAAGAGATTATGTCAACCCTACTGTAGATGAACTTCACTATAATATTCAAAAACTTACTGTATTGGCTAATTCATTTGAGCTTCAACCTACTATTATCCAAATGATATCAAATAATTAGTTTGGGGGATCACCAACTGAATATCCAAATTTACATATTGCCAATTTTCTAGAATTGTACGCTACATTTAAATACGATGGTGTATCAGATGATGCCATAAAACTTAGGTTATTTCCTTTCTCACTAAGGGATAAAGCTAAGATGTGGTTAAATTCATTAGCATCTAGATCTATCAGAACTTGGGGTGATTTAACACAGATTATCCTTGTTAAATATTTTCCACCATAAAAAATGTGAAGCTTAAAAATGATATTATATCTTTTGATCAGTTTGAAAGGGACTTTATTTATGAAGCATGGGAAAGATTTAAAGAACACTTAAGAAAGTGTCCACACCATGTTATACCAGATTGGTTAATAATTCAAATATTTTATAATGGTTTAGTTGGATTTTTTAGATCAATTATCGATGTCGCTGCTGGTGGTTCATTGATGTCAAAACCATTTCATTACGCTTTGCTTTAACTGAAGAAATGACTATCAATAATTTTTAATGGCCTTCTAAGAGGGTAAATCCTAAGAAAGTAGCCAATATTCATGAAATTGATGCATTTACCCTGTTAGCAAATCAAGTTGTTGCAATTTCAAAGAAGTTAGACCAATTTGGAATGAATTTTTCTCAACCAATTTCCATGATTGAAGAGAATTCATTAGGACAAATGGTGGATTCTCAAGCATCATTAGAAACTTTGAATGCCATAAATAATAAGCAAAATAACCCATATTTAAATTATTATAACCCAGGTTGGAAGAACCATCCTAACTTTAACTGGAATAACAATTCGAGTGGTAATAATCAACAATAGGGGAACAACCAAGGAAATCTATTGGGAAAAGGGAACAACCAAGGGAGCAATAATTATAGATCTACTTATGCTCTAGGTTTCAGCAATAATACAAAATTTAAGGAGAAGAAGTTGTCTATAGAAGAAGTTATGTTACAAATGGGAAATCAATTACAAAGTCAAGGAGCTACAATTAGAAATATCGAGAATCAACTTGGACAAATACTAAATTCATTAAATAATAGATTCCAAGGAACACTTCCTAGTAATAATGAATCAAATCCAAATAATCAGAATAAAGAACAAGTAAAAGCCGTTCAACTTAGAAGTGGAAGAGAGTTGGATAGTCGGGTTCAAAAAGAAATTAAAGAATCAAAAGTGGACGCTCTAAAAGATTCTAAGAGACCTATTTCTCCGCTGAAAAGTGATTTTAAAAAACCATCACCTCCATTTCCTCAGAGACTTTGTCAACAGAAGTTAGATAAGCAATTTTAAAATTTTTTGAAAATATTTAAGAAGCTTACAATTAATATTTCATTTGTTGAAGCCTTAGAACAAATGTCAAGCTATGTAAAGTTTATAAAGGATATTCTCAACAGAAAAAGGAAGTTTGAAGATAATGAGACTATTGCACTTAGTGAGGAGTGCAGTGTGATAATTCAGAAGAAGCTTCTTGAAAAGCTTAAAGATCCTGACAGCTTTACAATTCCATGTTCAATAGGACACATTTTATGGGAAAGCTTTATGTGATTGAGGTGCAAGCATTAAGCTTATGCCATTATCAATATTTAAAAGATTGGGATTAAGAGAAATTACTCCAACTACTGTAACTCTATAGAAAAACTGTCACTTTTAACATTTTAAAATCAATGAAATACCCTGCAAAAAGGTAAAGATAATAAAAGCTACAGGATGGATGTTATAAGATATCTAAGTGAATGCCATTTCAAGACTACTTATGAAGAAAAATTTGAAGAAAAAGATTTGGAACACGAGAAAGAAGAGGAATTAGATCAATGTGAAGATCTTTTTTTGGAAGATTCAAACTATGTTCAAGAAAGATTTAAAGTTTTGGACACGATAGAAAAAGATAAATCATTTTGTCCATTTATTGAAAAACCTCCAGAACTAGCATTGAAGTTACTTCCTGATCCTTTTAATAGGAGATTCCTCTACTTTACCTGTTATAATTTCCTCAAAATTAATAATGGAAGAAGAAGAAAGTTTGATGAAAATTTTGAAAAATTTTAAGAAAACCTTTGGATGGACAATTACTGATATTAAAGGAATTAGTCCTTCAATTTTTATGCATTGAATTCATGTGGAAGAGAACTGCAAACTCAGGGTTGATCTGCAAAGGAGACTGAATCCTGTTTTGAAAGAAGTTGTTAAGAAAGAAATTTAAAAGTGGTTACTTGCTGTAATTATCTACCTTATTTCAGATAGTGCATGGGTTAGTCCAATTCGTTGTGTTCCTAAGAAAGGAGGAGTAACTGTAACTGTAAAGGAAAATAATGAGGTAATACCTACTAGACAAGTTATGGGGAGGCGAATATGTATTGATTATAGAAAATTAAATCTTGCTACTAGGAAAGATCATTTTCCATTACCCTTTCTAGATCAAATGCTGGATAGACTAGCTAGGCATAAATACTTTTATTTTCTGGATGGATATACAGGTTATCACCAAATTCAAATATCTTTTGAGGATCAAGAGAGAACTATATTTACAAGTCCTTATGGTACTTTTGATTTTAGAAGAATGCCCTTTGATTTATGTAATGCCCCTGCTACATTTCAAAGATGTATGATGACAATTTTTTGTGATTTAATTGAAAAAGGGATTGAAGTCTTTATGGATGACTTTTTAGTGTTTGAAACTTCATTTGACTTATGTTTAAACGCTGTGAAGAAACAAATTTAGTCCTTAATTGGGAAAAATGCCAATTTATGGTAGCAGGAGGAATTGTAATAGGTCACCAAATATCATAAAATGGTATGGAAGTACATCCTGCTAAAATTCAAGTGATCGCTAATTTAACTTATCCAACAAATGTAAGAGAAATTATGAGTTTTTTAGGACATGCTGGATTCTTTAGTCGATATATTAAAGACTTTTCAAAGATTGCTAAACCTTTATGCCATTTACTGGAGAAATATGCAATTTTTAATTTTGATGAGGAATGCCTAAAAGTTCTTAAATTATTAAAAGAAAAATTAATCACTACACCAATTATAGTTTCACCAAACTGGGAAAAATCTTTTGAATTAATGTGTGATGCTAGTGATTATGTTATAGGAGCTGTTTTAGGACAAAGATATTGACCAAAGAAAAATATGTTGAGATTTTCATCCCTATTTTATACTAATATTAATGATATTGTACTTTAAAGAAGGGTATTTTTTATGTTTTGTTGCAGGTATGTTGAATTATGGTCATTGGAGCAAAAAGATGCAAAAAGGAGCAAATTTGCAGCAAAAAGTACAAAAATATGAAGATTTGAACTAGGGTGCCGATGGTGAGCCCAACGGCGTTGACGACGGGCTTTTCCGAGAGTCCAAAATCAAATATTCTAAAAGGCCGCCGATGGCGCCATCGAGGCCACCGATGACGCCATCGAGGCCGCCGACGGTGAGAACGGTGGTTCTCTTAACAGGTGCATTGAATGTGGACGTTTTTTAAAGGGACGCTTAGGCAACTCTTGGAAAACTCTTCTACAACTTTAAGAAAAACATTTGTGCCGAAAAAAGGGCTGCCCCGTGGTGGTGTCTGCTGAGTTTTTGTTCTTTGTAGAGTGTATAGAGTTTAATTTAGGGTTAATATTGTGAGGAATTCTTCGAGAGATTGTAAGAGTGGAGGGAAAGTGAGAGATTTCTTCCTCATTGCCGCTTCGAAGAAGAATTCTATGTGTTGTAAAGAAAGGAAGACATTCAGAGAAATTTCGAGGAGTTTGCTTGTGGAGGAATTAGAGATAAGTGGTATTTACTTATTGAAGTTTGTATGACTTTGCTTTTATATATAAGTTCTAAGTTTTGTCGTATCTTTTCCATGAGTTCTGAGTATTTTTCTCTGTCTATCTCCTTGTCTTGAGATTTTGTAAAATGGTGATTTGAATTGGTTGAGCCATGAGAATATTAAAAAGTTGTGATGATCTTTTCACTTGATCTTAATTTACTTTCAATCTGGCCAATTGATTTGTTAAATTGTGTTGAGTTTTACAACTAAAGTGATGATTACATCAAAGATTTAGGGAGGTCAAAGTCCTTGAAAGTTCGGTGCAAATAAATAGAGAAATAAAATTATCGGGCGTAAAATTGGAGATTTTATAGTGATAGACTAAAATCCTCAATTCGGTCCTATCGTTTGGGTACTGAAGTGTAGATGTTAGCCCTCAGAAGAGGGGAACGTGGGAGCTCCGAAGTGAGAGCAGGTATCCTCCCAGCCAAGCCACAGATTCAGTAACCAAGCATATGATTAGTTAATGTTCTTTATGCCTGGACCAAAGGGTAAATAATAGGTATGCTCCTATTTAACACAATACAATTTGAACTAATTCATTTTATCCATTCACTTTCATTTCTTGATAAGGAAAAGGATGTTTTCTTATATATTGAACTTCACATTAAAAAATTTATTAGTAAAATTAGTTAATTAAGAGTTTGCTAAACTTACATATTTATTTCAATTGCTTATTAGTAACAAATAAGCAATTTGATATGTATTGTTGTGATTAAGTATTGATTTTCTAAATCGTAGTTTGTAGCCTCTAGCATTACTCCCTATGGGGTCGATATCCAGGACTATTAGAGCCCTGTATTACTTGAGCGATGCGTATACTTGCGTTGATAAGTCTAACTTTGCAATTATTGAATATTTTATACACATTTTTATCAAATCTATAACCGTTGTCAATTTTTTGGTGTTGTTGCCGGGGACTTAAATCTTCTAGCAACAGTATCAAATTCTTGTATTTTTAAGCATATATAAAGTCGCTGTCAAGTTTTTGGCGCCATTGCCAGGGAGTAAAAAAATCATAATTAGAGTAACGAACAAATTAGGACTATTAGAAAATTTTTACTTGAATTGCAACTTATTTTCATATCTAGTTAAGTGTTTTTCTGTGTACTGATTTCAATTGTATGCGTAAGTTTGGACCTAAAAATCTTATACCCTACGATTTAGAATTAGAACGCACTGTTAGAAGAATTAGAAAACTAAGAAAAGAACCTAGAAATCTTGACACAATGGAAAACAACGTGAGCAATCAAGGAATAGAAAATGAACATCAACCTAGACCTCTAGAAGATTATGCAAATCCTACAGCAGATGAAATTCACTTATCTATCCAAAATCCTAATGTAGCTGCTAATTCATTTAAGCTTAAACCTGCTATTATCCAAATGGTACAAAACAATCAATTCGGAGGTACACCAAATGAAGATTCTAATTTACACCTCGCTAGTTTTAGAGCTTTGTGTTACCTTTAAATATGACAGAGTTTCAGACGATGTTGTTAGACTTAGAATTTTTCTTTTTTCACTTAGGGATAAGGCTATAATGTGGTTAAATTTGTTAGCACCTGAATCTATTAGAACTTGAAGAGAACGTCACAGAAATTTCTATCCAAATATTTCCCTCCATCCAAAACTGCTAAACTTAGAAATGACATAACATCATTTTGTCAGATTGATGGAGAGTCGATATATGAAGCTTGGGAGAGATTTAAAGATCTTCTTAGGAAGTGTCCTCATTAGTCGTTACCAGATTGGTTGATAATTCAAACTTTCTATAATGGATTAGTGGGATCTCTTAGATCGATTATAGATGCTGCAGCAGGTGGTTCCTTAATGCCAAACCTTTTGATGAGGCTTATTCATTAATAGAAGAGATGACTAACAAAAATTTTCAATGGCCCTCTGAAAGGGTAAATCCTAAAAGAGCAACTAGTATCCACGATTCTGATGCAATATCTATGTTAGTTTTGCAGATTATTGCAATATCAAAGAAATTAGATCATTATGGAATGAATTATTCTCCAACACCTTTTATGATGGAAGAGAATTCATCTGGGCAATTTATGGATGTTCAACCTTCGTATGAGACTTTAAATGGGCGAACAATAGACCCAACAATCCTTATTCAAACTATTATAACCCAGGTTGGAAGAATCATCCTAATTTTAATTGGAATAACAATTCTTCTACAAATAAAAAATGGGCGAACAACCCAGTGAACCTATTGGGAAATTCATCCAACCAAGGAAATGTTAATTATAGACATTCTTATCCTTCAGGATTTAATAGTAACACTCAATTTAAGGAAAAGAAGCTGCCTATGGAAGAGATGATACTAAACATGAGTCAATAATTGTAGAATCAAGGAAATCAATTACAAATTCAAGGAAATTAATTACAAAATCAAGGGACAGCTATCAAGAATATTAAAAACCAATTGGGCAGATCGCTACTATGCTTAGTAACTGAACATTGGGAACTTTTCCTAGTACTGTGGAACCAAATCTTAAAGATCAAAAAAAAGAATAGATAAAAGCGATACAATTACGAAGTGAAAAGGAATTGGAAACAAGAGTGCAGAAAGACAAGGAAACTAAAAAAAGAGAAAGTGGATACACAAAAAGAAAAGGATCATGAATACCAAGATTTAGAATATCCACTTACACCAATAAAAATTACTCTGGAGAAACCTCCACCACCGTTTCCTCAAAGATTGAGGCAACATAAAAAGGATAAACAATTCTCCAAGTTTTTAGAAATTCTTAAGAAATTAATGGTAAATATTCCCTTTGTAGAAGCTTTAGAGCAAACGCCCAATTATGTGAAATTTATGAAAGATATTTTGAACAAGAAAAGGAAGTTCATTGATATTGAGACTGTTGTACTTAGCGAAGAGTGTATTGCAATTATTCAGAAAAAGCTTCTTGAAAAATTAAAAAGATCCAGGTGGTTTCACTATACCGTGTGCTATCGATGAAAAACTTTATGGAAGAGCTTTATGTCATTTGGGAGTCAGCATTAATATTATGCCTCTATCAATTTTCAAAAGAGTAGGATTAGGAGAAGTCTCACATACTTCTGTAACTCTTCAGTTAGCGGATCGTTCAGTTACTTATCCTAAGGGAGTTATAGAAGATCTGTTAGTAAAAGTTGATAAATTTATCTTTCCTATGGATTTCATTGTTTTAGATATGGAGGAAGATAAATAAATACCTATAATTTTAGGGAGACTTTTTTTAACTACTGGAAAAACTATGATAGATGTTCAAAATGAAGAATTAACAATGAGAGTTAATGATCAAAAAGTGACTTTTAACATTGCAAAATCTATGAAATTCCCTGTTGTTGAAAGTGATAATGAATGTTTTCGCATGGAAATTAATGAACATTTATTGCACGAGCATTTTAAAGAACATTTTGAATAGAAAAAATATTTTGAAGATGAACATGAAGTTATTTCAGATGAAATAGAAAATAAAGAATTAAATTATGTTCAGGAAAGATTTAAGATGTTGGATATTACAATAAATGTTGATAAGAATCTAGTTCCGTCAATTATAAAACCACCTAAACTTGAGCTGAAAATATTGCCTAACCACTTGAAGTATGTGTTTCTGGGAAACTCATCTACATTACATGTTATTATATCTTCAGAGTTAAATGATTTGCAAGAGCAAAGACTTTTGGATACATTAAAAACATATAAGAAAGCTTTTGGTTGGACTTTAGCTGATATTAAAGGAATCAGTCCTTCAATCTGTATGCACAGAATTATATTGGATGAATAATATAAACCAAGAGTTGATCCACAAAAGAGATTAAACCCAATGAAGAAAGAAGTAGTCAGGAAGGAAATTTTGAAATGGTTGGACACTGAAAATATATATCCTATTTCAGATAGTGCTTGGGTAAGTCCAATTCATTTTGTTCCTAAGAAAGGAGTGACTGTTGAAGCAAAATAGAATAAAGCATTAATTCTTATCAAACAAGTTACTGGGTAGTGTATTTTCATTGATTATAAAAAATTAAACACTGT
The DNA here is from genome assembly GCA_003013225.1 of Phalaenopsis aphrodite. Lineage (NCBI taxonomy): Eukaryota > Viridiplantae > Streptophyta > Magnoliopsida > Asparagales > Orchidaceae > Phalaenopsis > Phalaenopsis aphrodite. The sequence goes on from NEWO01002451.1 coordinate 15,785, forward strand.
CAATAGGAAAGATCTCTTCCCTTTACCATTTTTAGACCAAATAGTGGATAGACTTGCTGAGCACAAATGTTTTTGTTTTTTAGATGGATATACCAGCTACCATCAAATTCCTATTGCTCTTGAGGATCAAGAAAAGACAACATTTACTAGTCATTTTGTAACTTTTGCTTTTCGAAGAATGCCTTTCAGATTATGTAATGCACCTGTAACATTCTAAAAATGTATGATGTCTATATTTAGTAAGTTAATTGATGATGGATTAGAAGTGTTTATGGATAATTTTTCTGTATTTGAAACATGATTTGACGCATGCTTAAATTATCTTAAAAAAATTTTGGAGTTATGCAAAAGAACTAATTTAGTTCTAAATTGGGAAAATGTCAATTTATGGTTGCAGGAGGAATTGTGTTAGGTTATAAAATTTCAGAAAATGGTATGGAAGGAGACCCTGCAAAAATTCAATTTATATCTGAATTAACACCTCCTACAAATGTAAGAGGGGTTAGAAGTTTTCTTGGACATGTTGGTTTTTACAGGCATTATATTATAGATTTTTAAAAAATTACTAAACCTCTATGCCAACTTTTAGAAAAGGAAAAGAAATATGAATTTACTGAAAACTGTTTAAACGCCTTTGAGTTATTAAAAGAAAAACAAATCACAATCCCTATTATAGTTTCACCTAATTGGGAGAAAGCATTCGAACTGATGTACGATGCTAGTGATTATGCTATTGGAGTTGTTCTTGGATAAAGGTATGAAAAGATTTTTAAAGTTATATACTATGTTAGTAAAACTCTTAATGATGCTCAAATTAACTATACTGTTACTGAAAAAGAGTTACTGGCTATTGTGTATGGTTTTGACAAATTTAGATCTTATTTAATTGGGACTAAATGTGTTGTGCACACTGATCACTCTGCTATTAAATATCTGATGCAAAAGAAGGATGTCAAACCAAGGTTAATTAGATGGATACTTTTAATGCAAGAATTTGATTTTTTGGTTATTGATAGAAAGGGAACTAATAATAAAATTGCTGACCATTTGTTAAGATTAGAATATCATGAATTATCTGACAATGATATTGAAATCACAGAGAGTTTCCCTGATGAACAACTTTATAATGTTAGTGTGTGGAAAATACCATAGTATGCTGATATTGTTAATTATATTGTAAGTGATATTTTGCCACCTATGCTGACAATGCAACAACAAAGGAAATTCGTTCAGGATGCGAAAGCATATTTTTGGGATGACCCTTATTTATATAAACAATGTAAGGATCTGATTATGAGAAGATGTGTACCTTATGAAGAAACTGAACTGATCATTCAGAAATGTCATGATTCTAAATTTGGAGGATATTTTGGGATTGATAAAACTGATTATAAAATTTTACAAGCTAGATTCTATTCGCCTACTCTATTTAGAGATGTTTACAGATACATAAAAACTTGTGATCGATGCCAACGAGTGGGCAATATATCTAGAATAAATGAAATGCCTCTGAATTTTATGTTAGAAGTTGAGATCTTTAATGTTTGGGGATTAGATTTTATGAGACCATTTATTGCTCATCTGGGAACTTATACATATTAATTATAAAAGAATATGTTTCAAAGTGGATTGAAGCACAAACTTTACCTCGTTGTGACGCTAAAAGTGTTTTAAGATTTTTAATGAAAAATATTTTGACTAGATACGGAATGACGAGAGTGATTATCACTCGCGGATGATCCCATTTTAGGAATAAATACATTCAAAGATTAGCAAAAAAGTTTAATATTATTCATAGAATTTCTACTTCCTATCATCCTCAAACCAGTGGGTTAGCTGAAGTTTCTAATAGAGAGATTAAACAAATACTTGAGAAGACTGTAAACCCTAATAAAGTAGGTGGGTCTACTAGACTGGATTTCGCATTATGGGCTTACAGGACTGCTTATCAAACTCCTATTGCAATGACTCCTTATAGGCTAATTTTTTGAAAGACTTGTCACTTACCAGTAGAATTGGAGCATAAAGCATATTGGACAATTAAAGAATTCAATTATAATTTGAAAGATGATGGTGAGTAGAGATTGTTACAAATGAATGAATTGGAAGAATTAAGAAATGAATCTTATGATAATGACAGAATTTATAAGGAGAAACTAAAGATGGCATGATCGGAAGATGAACTAGAAGAACTTTGAACCAGGACAAGAAGTTTTGCTTTACAGTACAAAGCTAAAGTTATTCCCTAGGAAATTGAAGTTCGTTGGTTAAGACCCTTTACTGTAACTCAAGTTTATACTTACGGAGCTGTTAAAATTGAAGATCAAAAGACTGGGAATAGATTTAAAGTACATGGACACAGATTAGAGCCATATTTTGAGGGTAAAAGACTACATTTTAAAGAGGTTTTAATGGTCAGTCAACCTGAGTAATACCTGAATAGGTCAGGCTGATGACGTTAAACCAAGCATTTTATGGGAGGCAACCTATAGTTATCTTTATTTTTATTACAATTTTAGTTTTTTAATTTGAAATTATCATTAGTTTGTGGTAGTATTGAACTCTAATACTCATATTTACTCTTGAATCATCATAAAAATTAGATTGATAGAGAAAATTGAAACGCATTCGGACCAGAGTGAAATTGTTGCCTTGGGTACCGACGGCGTGCTAGACACTGCCGAAGGCAAATTTTTCTCGAGAGTCGAGGCAATTAATTCTAAAGGCTCACCGACGGCGCCATCGACGCCATCGGTAAAGAGAATGGCAGAATGACGGTTTCCGGAGTTTGAAATGACAATTTTTGGCAATTTTTGGCGGGAGTTACTCCTTATAAACTTCCAAATTCAGTTCTTAAGTTCGTATTACCCCAAAAACAAATTAAAAATCCACCAAATTCATCCCTATGGTGTCCAATTCCACTGGAAACCTTAGATTTCAAGTGTTTAACAGGAGAAAGTTCATTAGTTCCGAGGCGCAGTGAATCTTCAACAAAGTGCTGACAAAGACGAGATTAATCAAAGAAAGAGGATTCGTGAATCAAGGATTGAACAATCCTTCGACAACAATTGAAGAGATGATTGTACGATGACGATGGGAAGTGTTGAGATACACTACAACAGTCTTAGTCGTTCTTGTGGTGAAGGAGTTTTATGCTAATTTGCATGGAATCAACCAGGGAGTCGTCTATGCGAGGTATATGGATAACTTTTACTCCTGCACAGATTAATGACTTATATATGATCAAGAATGTTCCTGCCTGCCATTGTTCCAACTTCATCCCGATAAGAAACCTATTGATGAGATCTACCAATATTTGACGGACGAGACTGAAGACTGAGAAATGAGAGAAAACGAGTATGTTAGTTTTTTTGCGACACTTCTAAACCCCGTTTCTAAACACTGGCACTTCTTCATTTCTGTAGAACTATTACCGACGATGAGGATCAGTAAAGTTACTAAGGAAAGTGCTATTCTGAATTACTGCATCCAAATGGGACTGCCGATCGATATTGGATCAATAATTTTGAAGTCTATTTTGGGCCTGGTCGTTCATGGATCAACTTATGGGCTTGGACATCCTTCAATAAGTTTCTTACTTTGCAGTCAGTTCCAAGTATCTTATGAGAATTGGGAAAAAATACTTCTACCTTGGAAGCCTTTGGACCCAACCGAGAAGTTCCCAACCAATGAAGATGAGAATGATATGAGTATTATTGTGGATCAATTGTCTCATAATTCACTTTCTATTCAACATTTAGTTTCGGACAAGACACTTGTGATCCTGCGCAGAATCAAGAAACTGGAGAAAAAGGTGCAAAATGTTATGAATGCAATTAACAATATCTCTGATTTTTTTGATAATCTAGACTGGAAGATGAAAGAGCATTTTGATCACTTTGGACATATCGAAGGAAGTTTGATATGATTGATGAGGAAGATGGGATTGATAGAAGAGGACTCTACTGAAGAATTTACATACCGACTCTACAATAACCTCTTCGTTCATGTTCAATCAATTAGCGCTATCAGAGGAGAAACAAGCACAAAATTGGAAGAGTAGTAGATTTACTTTGCCACCTGTATGTCTAAGTGTGTGATTTAATTTGAACTTATGTGCTTAGGTTACTTTTTAAATTTGTTTTTAGATCTCAGTATAGTTGAGGTTGAGCATAGGATGTTTGTTTTCAGCGTTTAGAGTGTTGTGGCTTGGATTATGACGCTGAATTGATGTATTGAGGTTGAAAAAATACCAAACTTCTGTATGTCGTGTAACGTGTACTGTAAATCTTGGAATTTATATATAATTGTAAGGTTTTATGTTGTGAATGTTTATTTGGGTTAGTACATCATTTAATCACTTAAAATTTATGTCTAGAATGATTGCACGAATGTCGTCGAGGCTTGAAATTGATCAAAATTGCAAAAATCTAGAAATTGAATCAATTTTGAAAATCTCACCGACGGCGTCATTGACGTCGCCAACGACGAATGTTTCCCGAGCCTTAGGCTATTTAATTCAATAGAACTTGTTGACGGCACTGAAGACCCCACCGACGACGAGATCTTGTAAAAACACTTTTAACCACAATTTTAACTAGTCAAGCACCACTATTCATCATCCCCTTCCTATTAAAAAATGAAAATTTTGATCTAGGGCTTGATGATATTGGATTTGGGGCGATTTCAAAGCATTTAGACACTGAATTTTATTATCTCTCAGTAGGAGCTTTACTACAACCTAAAAATATTTGATTTTCACCTTGAATTTCTTTCACATTGAGAAGATCTGAAAAAATTGAGAATGTGGAGAAAATATTTAGAAGAAATTCATGGAATTTAGATTTGAACTCTTAGAGTCACTCATATAAGCCATTATTTGAATATTTGAAGTGTATTTTGGAATTTTTTATAATTTTGATTAGATTGAGATGGCTCCGTGACAAAAGAGTTGACTTGAGTTTGACGAGTCTCGCTTCGTCAATGCGAAGGCTCAGTCGAGATTTACTTCAGTATTTGAAGGGAAGAAATGTATACAAGATCATGTTTTGACAATCCAGGAGGAGAAGTTGAACGAGTTATTACCGAACGGAGGTTGGAAAACTTCTGTTATACCACCAATAAGGTTGCTGTGAATATTGTGAAAGAATTTTATGCCAATGCGTTCTATTCTGAGGACAAAACTGTTCGAGTAAGGAGTTTTTCTATTGAGTTTAGTGTTGCCCGCATTAACTCATTTTATGAAGTCCCAGACTCCTATAGCTGCAATTATGAAACCTTCAGTACAATGGAAGGCCCACTGAACGATGTCATCAACTTTCTCACTGATGGGAAAGGGACATGAAAGATAAAGCAATGAGAAAGGGTAAATTTTTCTGCTTCCATGTTGAATGCCACATCTAAAGCGTGGCATTATTTTATTTCCTCTACTATATTACCTACCTATCACCATAGTGAGGTAACAAGAGATAGAGCTATTCTGAATTTCTATATTCAAAATAATCAAACTATAAATGTGGGGAGAATTATTTCTAAGAATATATTGACCACGGTAAAGAGTGAATCAAGTGGAGGTCTGGGACATCTTGACCTCATTTATGCACTTTGCCAACTTTCTGGAGTTGAAGCTGGAGATGATGAAGAATGGGTTTACCCTATGAAACCCATTAGTAAAGCTAATTTGATGACATATAAATCCAATGAAAAATGGAGATCTGGGAGTAGGAGTCAAGAACCTTCTACTAGTAGAGATTTCCCCTCTACTAGTTATGACCTTCCTTCCTCTAGCTCTCCTACCCTTAATGATTTAATGAATGAGTTAACCTTGCAGCGGAAGAGTATAGAGCACATAAATGAAAGAATTGGAGGATTAGAACATAGACATGATTATGATAGTGAGTACTTATAGAGGCGTTCTGACTTTGAGATAGCTTACTACGAAGCTCAGGCCCGACACTACAGAGGTGAGCCTGATGTTACTTTTTTAGAATGCCCCCGTTATACTCAGCATCAGCCCAATCCACTTTCTGACCAGGGAGACGAGGATATAGTATGGGATTTTGATATATGATAGTAATTGATGTACTTTTATTTTTGTAATTTTGTAAAAGAGATAGATGTTTATTTGTTTGTGCTTTCATTTTTATTTTTATGTTGCAATTGGATAATTTTTAATTATTGTTATAAACGTTTAGTGTGGTAGTTGAAATATGCATGTGTAGTTATAATAGATGTTGATTAGTACTTTGTAAAATTGTAATGTGATGTGATTTTTATTTGCATTTTAATATATTTGTAATTATTTTTTGTTTAGTATTGTGCATGTGTTAGCGAAATATTGTGTTTGTATAATGTTTAGTTTTGTACTTATTTCAAAATTTCATTACCTAGCAAATTCTCTAATGATTTATATGTATAGAAAACTCCTAATATTACAGACCAGTTGAAGTTGAAATTTTGAGAAGGAACTGCAAAAATTTCAGAATGATGAAAATGCCTAAACTATTGAGGTACGATTTAAATTTAGAATTTTCTTTCCACCTATATCATTTCATATTAAAAATTTAAGTTAGGGGGAGGGAAGAAAAAGATTAACTATTAGATGTTCTCAATTTCAATATTTTTAAACATTATTAATATGATTTTTTGTAGTGAATTTAATTCAAATAACTATATTTTATAAATATTTAAATATTATGGTAGATTTAAAGGAATATTTTTGTAAGGAAAATTAATTCTGTAGATTAAGATATTTAGTGTAAGAGAATAAGATAATTGTTAACTATTTAAAGTAAATAAAACTGTATTTTGAAATATTAAGAATCTTGGAAATTCATTTGAGAAGAAAAGATTGGGGCTGAATGATGTAAAAGCTATACAATACTTATAAGGTAAAGGAATGCTTTGAGTTTTAAATTTAGGGAAAGAAATGTGATGTTCAAAATCATTAAAGGCTATCCAGATATAATAATCCTCACTTAAAAAAAAAAAGAAAGGACTGGCAACAATCCCTGAAAAGAAAAGAAAAAAAAAAGGATTGAAAGCAAATCCAAATGAAAAAAAAGAAAGAAAAAAATATATAAGTGAGGAGAAGCTTGAGGAGATGCCTAATAAAAAATTGGCTTCATTTGGACCTACCGAAAGGGAAAACCTAAATACATTCATGAACTTATATTTATGGATTAACATTTTTTACTAGTAGTGTTCTCATGAAGTTCCTAACATTTGAATATTCTAAGTGACTTGATATTACAACATATAGTCATTCTTGAAATGAATAGAAAACTAGAACTCTTAAACTTGATGACAAGATAGTCTCGTACCTACAGAGTTAATTTAATTACTTGAATTTTTTCTGAAAATCTCACTATGGTATTTACTTAAATCAAACCTATAGTATTTCTGAAATAAAAATTTACTACAATAGATCATAACTTTTATGTAGAACTAAAATTACTTGAGGACAAGTAATAGTTAAATTTGGGGGATTTTGACCAAAGAAAACTACGTTGAGATTTTCATACCTATTTTATACTAAAATTGAAGATATTGTACTTTAAAAAAGGGTATTTTTGATGTTTTTTTGCAGGTATGTTGAATTATGGTCATTGGAGCAAAAAGATGCAAAAAAGAGCGAATTTGGAGCAAAAATGACCAAAATATGAAGATTTGAAATAGGGCGCCGACGGCGAGCCCAACGGCGTCGACGACGGATTTTTCCTGAGAGTCTAGAATCAAATATTATTGAAGGCCGTCGATGGCACCATAGAGGCTTCCGACGGTGAGAACGACAGTTCTCTTAACAGGTGCATTGAATGAGGATGATTTTTGAAGGGACGCTTAGACAACTCTTGGAAAACTCTTCTATAACTTTAAGAGAAACATTTGGGCCAAAAAAAGGGGAGCCCGGTGGTGGTGTCCGCTGAGTTTTTATTATTTGTATAGTGTTGAGAGTTTAATTTAGGGTTGTTATTGTGAGTAATTCTTCGAGAGATTGTAAGAGTGGAGGGAAAGTGAGAGATTTCTTCCTCTTTGCTGCTTCGAAGAAGAATTCTATGTGTTGTAAAGAAAGAAAGAGATTCAGAGGAGCTTTGAGAAGTTTTCTTGTGGAGGAATTAGAGATAAGTGGTATTTACTTATTGAAGTTTGTATGACTTTGCTTTTATATATAAGTTATAAGTTTTGTCGTATCTTCTCCATGAGTTCTGAATAATTTTTTCTGTCTTTCTCCTTGTCTTGAGATTTTGTGAAATGATGATTTGAATTGGTTGAGCTATGAGAATGTTAAAGAAGTTGTGATGATCTTTTCACTTCGATCTTAATTTACTTTCAATCTGGCCAATTGATTTGTCAAAATATGTTGAATTTTATAACTAAAGTGAAGATTACATCCAAGATTTAGAGAGGTCAAAGTCCTTGAAATTTAGGTGCAAATAAATAGAGAAATAAAATTATCGGGCGTAGAATTGGAGATTTTAGAGTGACAGACTAAAATCATCAATTCAGTCTTATCGTTTGGGTGCTGAAGTGTAGATGTTAGCCCTCAGGCAAGGGGAACTTGGGAGCTCCGAAGTGAGAGCCGGTATCCTCCCAGTCTAGCCGCAGATTCAATAACCAACAAAAGATTAGTCATTGTTCTTTATGCTTCGACCAAAGGGTAAGGAATTGGTATGCTCCTATTTGTCACAATACAATTTGAACTAATTTGCTTTATCCATTCACTTTAATTTCCTGACAAAGAGAAGGATGCTTTCTTATGTATTGAACTTCACATTAGAATGTTTATTAGTGGAATTAGTAAATTAAAAATTTATTAAAATTACATATTTATTTCAATTTCCTTTTAGCGACAAATAAGCAATTTGAACTATATTGTTGTGATTAAGTATTGATTTTCTAAATCTTAGTTCGTAGCCTCTAGTATTACTCCTATGGGATCGATATCGAAGACGCCATTAGAGCCTTGTATTACTTGAGTGATACGTATACTTGCGTTGATAAGTGTGACTTTGCAATTATTGAATGTTTTATACATATTTTTATCAAATCTATAATCGTTGTCAAGTTTTTCGCACCATTGTTGGGGACTTAAATCTTCTAGCAACAATATCAAATTCTTTTATTTTTAAGCATATATAAAGTCGCTGTCATATATGATAAAATTTTCAAAGTTATTTACTATGCTAGTAAAACTCTTAATGAAACTCAAATTAATTATACAACAATTAGAAAAGAGTTATTAGCAACAGTATATGCTTTTGATAAATTTTGATCATATTTAATTGGAACTCATTATATAGTGTATATATATCATTCTACAATTAAGTATTTAATGAAAAAGAAGGATGCTAAACCTAGACTTATAAGATGGATTCTTCTTTTACAAGACTTTGATTTTGCAATAGTAGATCAGAAGGGGGTTGAAAATCAACTTGCTGATGATTTGTCGAGACTTGAATTAGAAAAACCACTCTATTTTGAAAATAAAATTAATGAACATTTTTTAAATGAAAAATTGTTCACTACTAATGAGTGGCGTGTTCCGTGGTATGCAGACATTGTGAACTTTATTGTTAGTGATATTATACCCTATGGAATGACATACCAACAGAAGAGGAAATTTATTTTTGAACCTAAGACTTATTTTTGGGATGACCCATTTTTATATAAATAAGGAAATGATCTAATTATTCGAAGATGCGTATCATTAGAAAAAACTTATGAGATTATCCAAAAATGTAATAATTCTGATTTTTGGGGACATTTCGGTGTTGATAAAACAACATACAAAATTTTACAATCTGAATTTTATTGGCCTATAATTTTTAGAGATATTAATGCCTATTTCAAAACTTGTGATAGATGTTAAAGAGTAGGCAATATTTCTAGAAGAAATGAGATGCCCCTCAATTAAATGCTAGAAGTTGAAATTTTTTATGTTTGGGGATTAGATTTCATGGGACCATTTATACCATCTTTCGGAAATTTATATATTTTGTTAGTATTGGACTATGCATCCAAATGGATAGAAGTTGTTGCTTTACCTCGATGAATATATTTTGTAAATTGGGATGCCAAGAGTTATCATTACTGATTGGGGAAGTCATTTCAGAAATGTCATAATGAGAAGTTATTAAAGAAATATCATATAAATCATAAGATTTTTACTGCTTATCATCTTGAGAGAAGTGGTTTGGCTGAATTATCCAATTGGGAAATTAGAAGAATTATGGAAAAATCCGTGAATCCAACAAAAATGGATTGGTCAGTCAAACTTGACTATGCTTTGTGGGCTTGTTGGACTCCATATAGAACTCTTATAGGAATGTCCTCATACAGGCTAATATTTGGGAAAGCTTGTCACTTACCAGTTGAACTTGAGCATAAAACATATTGGGCAATTAAAGAGTTTAATTTTAATTTGAAAGATGCTGGTGAGAGAATATTATTACATTTAAATGAGCTTGAAGAGATAAGGAATGAATCTTATGAAAGTGCCAAAATTTATAAAGAAAAGATGAAAATGTAGCATGATCGAAAGAATCTTACTAAAATTTTCAACCAAGGCAATAAGTTTTGTTATATAATTCAAGGTTAAGATTATTTCCAGGCAAACCTAAGTCTAGGTGGATGGGTCCATTTATTGTGATTAAAGTTTATCCTTATGGAGCTGTAGATATTAAAGATCCTAAATTTGAGAAAATATTTAAAGTGAATGGACATATACTGAAACCTTATTATTTAGGGGATTAGCAGAAGTTTAATGATGGAATGATGTAGGGTCAACCAGAGTAAGCACTGGTTACGTCGGGCTGACAACGTAAAACCAAGCACTTTGTGGGAGGTAACCCATAAGTATCAGTGTGTTTTTATTTTTATTGTTGTTTTTTGTGTGATTAAGAAAATTAGGGTAGTATTTTTTAGACTATTATGTGTTAGTATTGATTTTATGTCTTTATTTAGCGATCTAGACATGTTAAAATGAGAAATCAGACATTAAGTTGACTAGTGCAAAAATGTGCACTGGCGCTTCTACACCTTTCTCAATCAGGTCAAAAAAGATAAACATTATGCACAGCTAAAATGTCATAGGCACATTACATAGCTCAAAGAGCATTCTCCTAAAAGTAGAAGTCCCATAAGAACTCATGAATGTGGTCTTATCATGATCCTCAGAAGAAATAGGTATTAGATGGTGCCCTGAATACCCTTCCAAAAAGTAAAAAATATGGGTGGTCGGCTAGCCTATCCAACATCTGATCTAAATCACATAGAGCTTCTCATAGAACATCTCTTCAGTTGCACATGAAATAGTAAAGCTCCTTGAATCCTTACATTTCTGAGGAAGCTTCTTCTAAATGATAGCACTACACTCCTCGCTGAGTGCTATCAACTCAAAATATCCAAAATTCCTCTTCTTAGTAAGGATATCCTTCAAGCACTTCACATAATTAGGCATTTGCTCTAAAGCTTAAAAAAAAGAATATTGATCACCGCATTCTTGAATACTTCCAAGAACCGAGAAAGTTATTGATCTAGATTTTGTATCTTTAGCCTCTAAGAAATTGATGGTGGTGGTTTTTCTAAGTTATTTCTAGTGGGTGAGACTAGCTTTCCTAAACCTTTGGAATGTTCTTCCATATTTCTTTCAGGTTCCAAGTTCTTTTACTCCACTATAGGATCTTTATAAACCACTTACTCTAATTCTCTTCCACTCCTCAACTTGACTACTTTCAGGTACTCACTGTTATTTTCTTTATAGTTGACCTCATTGTTACTAGGAAGAGTTCCTTGTGGTCAACTACTAAGTGAGTTTGCATTTTATCCCAATTGGTTTTCTATGTTCCTAATAGTCACGCCAGAGCTTTGTAGCTGACTCCCCATTTGTAATACAACTTCTTCCTAATATAACTCTTTTCCTTAAATTATTGTTTTGCATTAAAATCAAGAGGATAAGAAGATGTCAAGTGGAAATTACTCTAATTATTCTAATTACGATAAGGTTTAGGTGGATTGCTCCCCATTAATGGTTTCCTACACTTTGATTATTTTTCAACTATGTTAGGCTAATTCTTTCAATTGGGATTTTAATAATTAGAATATAGGTTGTTAGTCCTATTATTGATCAAATTTTGGGTCTCAAGTGGTGAAGCTTTAGCATCATAGAGTTGCTCGAATGAATATTCCTCAATGCCTTGGGGTTCTTGAGGTTGGTTCATCCCTAATTGTTCTAGCTTCTTAGATATATTAGCAACCTAATAAGTTAGAATTGAAAGCAATTCATATCATATACACTTTCTACCTTTCTAAGATTCACTCTCTCAAAAGCTCATTAAAATTTTTTGGTAGACATCTCCTCAATCAGAGAATATGCCTCATCAAATAGCTCTGACATATTGATCAACCAGCGGCAACATCAATGATAAACCTAGGAGAACCTACAAACCCATTGTAAAAAGGTGTAATTTATCAACAAATTGAGCGGTGCATGATGCTGGTACTTCCTAAGAATTTCCTTGAATCATTCCCAAGCTTCATAAATAGACTCACCCTCATGCTGGCAAAATGAAGTGATATCATTCCTCAGTCTAGCCATTTTTTAAGGTGGGAAATATTTAGCTATGAATTTCTGGGCTAAGTCACTCCATGTCCTAATTGATAGAGGTGTTAATTAGTTTAACCACATTTTGACTTTTTACCTTAAGGAGAAAAGAAAAGCCTTAGCCTAACAACGTTGTTAGAAATGTCATTATAGCAAAATGTGGTGCAGAGTTATGAGAAACTTGCTAAATGATGTTTGGATTTTCAGACAAGCTTCACACAAACTAGTTGTTCGGTGCTATTTAGATGATATCATGCTTCAATTCAAATGTGTTAGCTTCTATGATAGGGGTTTAAATACTCAAATGAATTTCCTCTGTCTAGGATTAACATGTTCTCTTAAATGTCAACATGCATTTAGATGTTCATGAATCTTTGCGTTATTTTATGGATTTTTAGACATCTCTTCTTCAAATTCTTGATGTTTCTATAATTTCCTAATTTTTTTAATAGTTCTCTCTAGCTCACAATCATAAGGTTTAAGTCCGGTAAGTCTTGCACTATGCATAATCAATCTAAAAACCCCTAATCCTAAAAGTCTACTCACAATCAAGAAAAAATATTTTTTGTTTACTTGTGTTTTTCAAAAACAGTAAAAATAATTGAACACAAACAATTAACACTATAGGTTTTCATATCTAACCTCAAAATTCAACTAAAATTTTTTGAAGTCAAATCACCGTCACTCCTCGACAACGACGCCAAAAACTAGATACCGCTTCTAGGTGTTATGGCACACCGGGGGCTCATGAAAGTGCACTTGTCATATCAGTAATACATTATTTTAGGGTCTAGAATATTTATTCCACACAGGGAATTAAGAAATTTTCATTTGGAAAAGTTCTAGCTTTTAGTTTAAGTCCTAGCCTGAAAAGTTGAAAATGTTAAAGTCTGAAAAACTAACCTACTGTGTCACAACAAACAACAAATTTAAATCCAACACAAGTAATCCTATTTTCAGCAAATTAGATTGAAAGATATCAAATACTTATGAAGCTATTCCTTTTAATGAGTTAAGTGAATTAGATTGAATGTAAAGTTGCAAGTGTTAAAAGAGTAGTGATAAATCAAAGCAACAATCTTTTGTGCCCTTTCCAAGTGCATAAAAAAGCTTGGATAGAAATGACTTTAATTCTTTAAATCCTAAAACTATCTCTTCAAAGCATATTTCTCTAACATTTGCATCTCCATAAAAGGAATATCAACCTATAGCCATAGTTTAATGTGATTAACCTAGTTGATTCTACTGTAGTTTCCCAAAGTCTTATGGTTCACAACATATTTTAGCAATTCACTTGTCCATAATGAAAAGAAAATTAATTTCTTAAGATTAATCTTCACCATTTTAAAATAAAGACATTATATAACAATTTATGTTGCATTCACTCTACCTAATCATCATGAGAAAGAGTTAACGGTTTATCCAAAAAGCATGTTGAAATTACCAGACAATTGTATTGAAAATAGAGTAATCCACTAATATTTAGACAAAACAGAAATACACAAACAAGTATACAAAAATACTTAGCTATTTCTCCTTTACAATGAACAAATATGACTCCAATTAGTACTCTTCATGATTTCCTAGTTCATGCTTGGAAGAACATCACTCCCTCAGATCATAGAAGAAGAACTATGGCTCTCCAAAGGAAAAAAAACTCTAAGTAACTAAACAACATCAATCCCACATCAATCTCCCAATAAGTACTCCCAAGAGCATCAATCCTCTCTAGCCCCTTCAATACATGACTATTTATAGGCTCTAATACTTAGCATCCATGACTCCCTTCATTTAGCACACGATACCTCACAACCCATCACTTGAACTACGAGAACCGCATAAAATAGTTGTTGGCGCCTAGGCGCTAGGCTCTCGGTTTGCTGTGGAATGATCAGAAGAAAAAGTTCTCAAGGGTCTAATACTTAGGTGTCAAATGGTTGGCACTTATGCGCCAATCGATCGGGTTAATATGGTGTGTACTGGCACTTAGGTGCCTAAAGGTCCAGTGTCTAGGCGCCAATGAAAATTTGCACCATCCAGCTCCAAGTCCACTTCTGGTTTTCCCAATCCAATTACATGTGTTATTAGTAAGATAAACATAAAAATACATTTCTTAAAGTGCAATATCATCAATAGAAATGTATGAAAATAATCCTAAATTCTGGTTAACTGTTTCATGCATCATTACTAAGACAATTTTGTTTTTTAGTTTTTAATAAAAGAAAATTTTGTATAGATTTTGTAAAGAAAGGTAAGTTTTTTTATTCGTCCATTTGAATAAAATGAAATGCAGGCTTTTTCCTAATTATTTACCATTGTCTCAATTTTTTTCCTTTTTTACATTTTATCATTTACTATTTGTGGTTTGTGTATGACAATGAATTGCTCATCCCTTGGGAGAGTATTTTTGGTTTGTTTTGTTGTGTTTTCTATCTGGTTCAAGTCTTATACTACGCCTACTTTGTTTTCATTATCATATCACTGACTTGAATGTCATAACCATAGAGACTTACTTCCAAAGTGATTTACTCGGTGCACTTCATGGAGCTTGTCGCTACTGGGTAGAAAACCATCTCAAAAGCTTTATCTGACTCGAGTTTAAAGACGTTGGTTTCTTTTTATGCTTGAGCATTAAGGGTCAATTTTTTATTATTAAATGCCAATTAGACATCTTGCATCATTATTAGTCATTTTAAATATTTTTTTACTGATCGGATGGCTTGCATCATTGTCAATTTCAATAATGATGGTATGCTCTTGTCTTACACTCACCAAGCCCCAATCGCTTGGTCAGATCTCCACCGCAGATGGAGTATCCCTTATTCTTAGCTTTTTAGGGAAATTTACTCGATACCCTTCATTGAGTTTGTCATTACTGGGCAGAGTCCAGAGCTATATCCAACCAAGTTTGGAGATAGGTCTATGATGCATGAGCACTGCAGGCTAATTCTTTGTGCATTGTACCGATCAGAGGTCTTGGCATCATTTTGGCTTGACTACTCGGGTTCAAGCTCCTCAAGTGTTTGCTAGAGATCAAAAGTCGTGAACTCCCTGAGTTCCCCAAGTATTACATGAATCTTAAATTATGCACATAGTCAGCTGAACCCTTTTTTAAAATTTTTAAATGTAAAAATTTATCAGTTACAAATGAAAAACTCTTATATTATCTTTTGAGTCAAATCATGTTGTATAGTGCTTGTATTTTTTTAAGATTGGCTCTTATTCCCATTGAGGTCAAGAGGTAGCTAAGAAACATGTCCGTGGATGCTCCAAAAGTATATTTTAATGAATTTGATCTCATTTTATTTTTGGATGGTCTTAAACATTTTTTTAAATATTTTTAAGTGTTTCTCGATTGATTGATTATTAACCAATGCAAATACACTTCAATATTTTCCTTTTTACTTAGACAAAATTACATTTTTAAGATTCTAGTAGGTAGCCCCAGCATTTTTATGTCCTTAGTGCATTACAGCATAGCAATACAAACCCTCTCTTGTCACAAAGGTTGTTTTTTCTACATTAGTCGGGTGCATCTTTATTTGGTAGTAGCCTATAAAAACATATATGAAGCTCATTACGGTGTGTTCGACCGTGGAGTCCACCAGTTGGTCAATCCTCTGCAGTGGATAACTGACTTTCTTACAAGTTGTGTTCAAGTTGGTGAAGTTTATGCACATTTTCTACTTATCATATACCTGCTGCACCATGATCATGTTGAAGTCTCACATCGGGTATTATACCTCAAGATGTAGCCCTCTTTCTTTAGTTTCTTGACCTCATTTTAAATTCATCTATTCAGAGTCATCATTAAATATTTGATTTTTTGCTTCATTAGTCTGGGGGTCAGATTCACATTCAGCCGATGGAAAGTGAGGTCGAGCAGGATCCCTGCGTCTCTGCTACTAATCAAGAAAAACAACACGATGCTCTCGGAGGGTCTTGATGGACAAATATTTTGACGCTGCATCAAAAATTTCACTTAATAAAATTATATAGCTCTCCTTCGATTACAAGGATTTCAAGAGTATTCTCACTGGCATTGACAACCCCATGGCACTAGTGTTTTAGGTAGAGCAGCTCCTAATCCACACTCTCGACCACCTCGAGATAATAGGTCCAGGACTTCTCCATGTTCCCCAAATGGTGACAATCTCTCCACTGTCATGATACTCTACTGACATGTGGTACATCATGACATTGGCTTATAGTCATTCAACAAGGAGCAAGCAAATATGATGTTGTGGATTGGTTGCGACTCCACCAGTAAAGAGTTTTCAATGTAGAAGAATTTCTTTCCACTTTCTCCCCAAGCAACTGGTAGTGCAATTAATCCCAAGGCTTTTTTTCTCTTACAAAAAAAGCCATAGAGTGGTCTAGCCAGATCCTAACTTGAACATGATGTTCACAGAGCCATCATGGTTAACCATAATGCTACTTGTATGGTAGTTTCCGATCATTGGCATCATTTTTAGGATTCCCCTTTGAGGGCAGAGTTGCATCAGTGAAGTTATTTGCTCATAGTTCTCTCGACCGGAGCTTCTTCTGACTGGCTCACTGGGATGAATCTTTACCTCCTCCAAAATTACTAAAATAAATCCAGAAATGTGGATATGGTTCACTTAAATTGGCTCGGGTGGGGTATTTCTTCTATCGGAGGCTTCTCCTACCTTTAGGTCATAGTGTCTAGGCTATAACTCCTTGAGCTTGCTAGCTCTTATCAACTCTTCATCCATACCCCATAGGTGTCTGCATTCCTCTATGTCATGGCCATGGTCTTTTTGGTAGGTGTAATACTTCTTCGTCTCCCTATAAAAAGCTCTAGCTCTCATTAGTGATGCCTTTTCGATGCATTCTTTATTTTGGATGGTCTAAACTCACTCTGTCATCGAGACCCTTTACAAAGTGGCCTTTTTTAACTTCATGGTCATTTGATGGTCACTCATTGTAATAAGTTGGTCATTAGTCAGGGTATCACGTCTAACCTCCTTGGTTGTGCTTCCTATCACCCCCTTAATTATACCAGGGCTCTGCTGAGTTGGGGCAACCAATTGGCTTTGGTTGACCTTCGGTCGCTTTGCTCAGCCGTCATAAGTCAATCGGTTGGTTGTTTTGGTTCGATTGTCAATTATCAAAGCTTATATAAGGAGCTTCTATTACTAGGATGAAACAAGGTTGTTGAGTAAAGGGTGAATCACCAAAATTCGACA
>NEWO01002454.1:11895-33539 GCA_003013225.1 Phalaenopsis aphrodite
TATAGCATGGTGTAGACAATTTCTAAAGAGTTCATTAAATTGTTCTTATGCTTCATAAATAGATTCTCCTTCAAACTGGCAAAAATATGTAATATAATTTCTAAGTTTCACAGTTTTTTATGATGGAAAATATTTAGCAAAGAGTTTTTGTGCTAAATCACTTCAAGTTCTGATAAATCCAAGTGCTAATGAATTCAACCATACATTAGCTTTATCCCTCAGTGAGAAAGGAAATAACCTAAGTCTTATGGCATCATCTAATACACCATTGTATTTAAATGTAGCACACAAATCTAGAAAATTAGCAAGATGTAAATTTAGATCTTCAGTTGGTGATCCCCCAAACAGATTATTTGATATCATTTGGATAATAATAGGTTTAATCTCAAGTAGGTTTTTTAATACTACAATGAAGTTCATTTACAGTAGGGTTGGCATAATCTCTTAAATGTCTAAACTCTTGATGAATTTTAGCATTTTGATCATTTTGGTTTGCCATTTCTATAATTTTTTTGGATTTTTCAAAATTTTTATTTTTTTTTTGTTTTCTTTATTTCTCTAATAGTTCTCTCTAATTCAAAATCGTAGGGCACTAGTCCTTCAGAACCTTAACTACACATACACTAACATAAAATAAAATAAAACTAAACACACACAAACTAAAATAAAATAACTTAAAGTTTAAATAAGACTGTCTAAAAATAGAAATTTGCTTTTAAATCAACAGATTCTTTACAATTTTCACTTCACTTCTCTGACAATGGTGCCAAAAACTTGATCCCCGATAACTGCTTATATGCAATAGTATAACAATAATTCTGATTATATTTTTCTCTCATATTTCCTTATTTCACAATAAAACCAAAAATTTGATTTTGAAGAAAAATAAGAATTTAACTTTTAATTTATATTGGGATACTACCTAAGTATATGTATCGTTATCAACTAATATAGGACTATTTGATTAAGACCTGAATATCGAACCCACAAGGAAAATATGCAATATGCACATTTTGGAAAACTTTCTATTTTTAAAAAATAATTATTTAAACTAATGACGTGTTTGCCGTAAAGAAAGTTTAAATATTTTTGGTAATTTTAATACTTTGACAAAAACAGTACAAACTTAAAAAGATAACCTGAGTTTTTGTAGAAGAAAAGCACTAAATATGAAAATATATTTCTCCTTATCATCAATCGGTAATAAGTATCAAAATTCTATTGCAGAAGTATGCATATTGTGTTGTGCCAAATAGGAGCAATGATATTCTTTACCCTTACTAGAGATGATATAAAGAAGATTGGCTAATTCAAAGTTTAAATAGTTCTGAAGACCAGTTAGGCAGGGAAGATACTAAATCTCAAACAAGAGTTCCCTCGATTCCCTCCACCTGGGGCCTAATATCTCGTATCAGAACCTAAAATAATAAACAAAGTTGGGGGCTTTAACCTGTCACTTTAAAGTCCTCTAGCTCTACACCCTTCAATGAATATTTTCCTATTTATTTGCACTCAATCATATAAACTACATTCTCATTCATACAACCTCATGTGATTCTTTCCAATTATTGACTGAGACAATATCAGCCTCGTTCTTACATGTTCTCACAACAAATTTTAACATCTGGATTGGCCAAATCAAGAAATAAATGAAGTACATAGATTTAAATCATCACAACTTCTTCCAACATTAAAGATCAATATCCTCCACAACTTCCATCCAACACTTTATTTCTTATCATTTTAAGAAGAAAGATTAAAAAAAACTACCCAAAATCCATGAAGAAAACAAAAACACTCTTTCGTTTAAAAGTAGAAATCATTGTCAAACTAACAACAAGTCTCAATTAAAACAAAAAGTAGTCTAAAATAAAAAATAAAAACTTATTCAAGTCCTCCACCAAATTCTTGAAGTTCTTTTGAATCTCTCTCTTTCACAACACTCAATATAAAACTAAAATAAAAAAAGGATAAATATGTGGTGCCTGAAAATCACTCCAACTAACTCCCAAATTTTTTAAATTTCAAAACTTTCCCAGTACTTTCAAGACCTCTTTCAAAGTCCCAATCTTCTTTCTTTTATAATTCTCTAAAAGGTCCCTTGGTATATCTTCAAAATGTGTCTTGATTCGATGTATTTTCCCAAGAGAAGCATCCTTTAGCAATATTTTTTTTCCATGGTGGTTGTAACCACCTATTAAGCCAATAGGTGCCTCAAAAACCTCTTTAAAATTCACAAAAACCAAATTTACTAATCCAATAACTGCCACTCGTGCTTAAACGCGGGGCCTCTAGCGCTTATATGCGGCCTTCTCTGTTTACCCAGCGATTAAGTGCCGGATTTGGCACTTAGGCACCAAAACACTTTTAAACAGTTTTCACCTATTTGCTCCAAATTTTTTCACTCCTTTAAGCATTTTACACCTTTTTACCTGTACCTGAAAGAAAAATACAAAAATACATTCCATTAAAGTGCAATATCTCAAAAATAGGTATAAAAATGTGTCTAAAAACACTATATATTTTAGGCGTATTAGTAGTCAGGCTTTAACTTCTGATGATTAATGGAACAATATGATAAGTTCTAAATGAACTCAAAATAATTCAAGAGATCCTCAAAGTAATTCAGGGTATTTCCTCGAACACTTTGAAATCTTTTGACTATTTTGAAGGGAAAATTGAACTTGCCATATTTTGTTCTAAAATCACCCGCTAAGATCTTCGGAGGCTCAATCAAGTCGTAACATGAGGTTTGGTAGTTAAACCTTCATCTACTCTGAAAATTTCAATTCTTCGTAAAATTATATTTATGCGCTTCCAAAGCTAACCTCTCAGGTGGAGAAACGAGAACGATTGACATGTATGCTTTTAAATTATTTCATTTATCTTTCTGTACTTCTTGTCTTGAACTTGCATGTTAAAAACGATGTCACCCTACATGTCAAAACCAAAACTGATAGGATAGCCACACAACCAAAACAAAAATTTAAAAATTAAACAAGATAAAATTCACCTTCACAACATTCAAAATATAAGACAACTCAAAATTTAATCACAAACATCATAAAAAAATTGCAACTAAATTAAAACATCTCTATCAGATGATCATGAACCCATCGGTGGAGGTAACCTATGGTTGCTAACGAGACTTCTCAGGGTCTAAATGAAAGTATGGAACACATTAAGTTGAGTTTGGTAAATTCATTTGGACTAAGTGAATTTGAAAGAAAATATTGGTGTCGGAACAAAGAAACTGTAAGTCCTAACTGGTGTCGCTCTAACCAGCTTTAATATCCCCATAATATTTAAATAACTATAACCTTAGGACATTTGATTTGACATCAAGTCTTGACACACTAGAAAACTTAAACTTTCCACAACGAGGAGCTTGGAGCTAGCATTGTGGGCAGCACAACCATCTTAAGCAGCAAAACATATCTACACCAGCTAAACCATTCCTTAGAATTAAATAACAAGTTATAGGACTTCGAGGTCGTCTGTCTAGTGTGATATAAATCCTCAACTGTTTTTAGGCCTTTGTATGACTCTGCTATACAATATAAGCCCTAACTTGTTTTAGGATTCTAAGGTTGTCGTTTGGCACGACCTAAATCATCACATCTTCCTAGCTATCTATATGATCATTTCACATGAATGTAAGCTCTAATTAATAAATCTGGTTGGATGAAAAATTTTAATATTTCTCCTCTAAATTGAAGCCAAAACATAGGATAACTTGGAAAGTCACTGAGGTTCTCCTAAGGATCTATGACATCCCCTAGTCTCTCCTCCCTTGGATTTCACAAATAAATGTTCCAAATTTGAGTCATTCCCCTTTCCAACCTCTTTGTTTGATCTCATTCAAAAGTTTATTCCTTTGACCTCTTTGAAGATAATATCCTCTAATTTTTATCGAGGTTTTTCTTAGGTGACTTCGATTATCTAAGATAAAATTAACTATATGGGCATACCCTTATAGGAAACTCTTTCTGAACCCAGCTTAATATAAACCCTATTTAATTTTCCAAGTTAAATAGGGGAACTTGTTGGGTTATAAATAAAATGGTTTTTGCAAACCAAATGGATTTCATATATTTCTTAGTTTATTTGATCAAGCCTCATCCTCAAGTCTTGTATTTATCTTTCAAAATAGATACATAGCTTGAGGTGTAGTGCTCTTTCATCTAAACTTTGAAAGATATGGGATCAGTTTGATTTCATATTATCGGATTTTTTTTTTGAAAGGAAGATTTTTAAAATTTAAATTTGGAATTTAATATATATATAATATAATTTTAATTTTGTGAAATTGGTATCTTTTATTTTTAGAAAAATGATGAGACCGAGTAGACCTCATACATATATTAGTTTAAACAGCTGAACACGATACCATAAATGATATATCATCTTGAAAGGTAGACATATCACTTATTGGTAGGTCTAATTATCTAAACTTAAAATTTTATGACTCTATTTTGGACTACAAAATTTATAGCCGACAAATTCCTCTATCTAATACATAGATTAGATAGGTTTTAGATTAATCTGGGTTCTTAAATTCCCTATAGGAGCAAGCCCATATAGTTAATTACATCTTAGTTAACCGAAGTCACCTAAGAAAACTCTCGATAATAATCAGAGCTTTTGTCTTCAAGAATTCAACGTTCAAGTTTCCACGATTGTTTATAGCAAAAGTCAAATGGGATAGGTCCAAATAGGGACAATTATTTTCAGAATTCAAATGAACGAAAAGTAGGAGATGTCGAAGATATTGAAGGAGATTCAGTAACATCTCAAACTAATCTATGGTTTGGCTTTACGTATTTTAAAGAAAAATTATTTGATGTTTCAGTCCTGCAAATTATTTAGATGTTCAGGACTTATATTTGTATGTCATATGAAAATAGCCTGAGAAAATGTGAGGATTTTTGTCGTACCAGACAACAACCTCGGTAAGCCTAAAAGTTTAGGGCTTGTATCGTACGATATGAAAATCGTAGAAAGTCCTAAAAGATAATGTGAGGATTTAGGTCGTGACTAACGAACGACCTCAACATCCTATGAGTATGTTATTTAAATCTATCGAGGTTCTACATAAGCTCATCCTTTTGTCTTCGATTGTTGTCTCGACCGTTGTCCGGAGATGAATCGTCCACCGACCACGTTGTCGTCTCCTTCCGAGAAAGGGAGAGAAGAGAGAATAATAAAAAAAACCACGCCTCGAACGGCTTATCCTAGGGGATTGCACAAACATACTAGAAGGGTAGCAACTAAAACATGAATCCTGGTAAATGTATAAAATTCAACAAAGAACAGACAAAAAGACTATGCTGTAAAATGTGATGGGAAAGTGCATGAGACATGTAGCAAAGTATAGTACGGTACAAAATGAAAGAAAATATGCAGAAAATAAAGTACATGAATTAAATAAATAAAAGCGTACCTGATCAAATTCTGCTAAAGCTTCAAAATAAATTGCAATTGTATGATATAAATGGGTCAGGTAAACATTTGCAGATTATAAAAGAAAGGTTAAATGATGAGCATATGAAAGTCTCAAGATGGGACATTAGATTTCAATTTGGGGATAGGCTCAGACTAGACCTCCTTTCTCTCTATCTCGATCCCACAGGCAACTGATATATCGAGGTCAACCTATCAACATCAACTAGAGGCTACCAACGAATCACCCCTATAATCAGACAGTCTTAAACCCTGTCGTTTAGTGAATATGTGAATAGAGCAGTATCTGAACTTCTCAAAATGTAGTGCATTTTTACATGAAGAGTAGTATCTGAACTTATCGAAGTGTAGTGTATGAATTGCATAGTGTGTATGAGTGTAATATATATTTCTCGTGCAAGTTTAATATCTACATAAAGCCTGTAGTATCTATACATGATACATATATCTGTCGTACAAAATGTAGTGTGTAGATATAGTGTCTGCAGTATAAAAAAAAAGGTGATATGATAATACTTAGGTCCACTAAACAAAAATATGTGGTGTATCTGTATGTGGTGTGCAAGATGTACTATGTGATGTATGAAATGTACGTGTAGGTGATATCCAATGTATGCATGTATTAATCAGGATATGGTGTCTACAGTGTAGTGTTGTATCTGTTTTTTCGTGAGTATAAAATCTGTGTAGTGTCTGTAGTATCTATCCTTTTGTGATTGTAGTATCTGTGTAGTGTTTATAGTATCTATCCTTTTGTGATTGTAGTATCTGTGTAGTGCCTGTAGTATCTATCCTTTTGTGATTGTAGTATCTGTGTAGTGTCTGTAGTATCTATCCTCTTGTGATTGTAGTATCTGTGTAGTGTATGTAGTATTTGTCCTTTTGTAATTACCGATTCTCGAAACTTTTGGAAAAGAGTTAGAGTTGTTAATGATCTAGGGGTGAAAGGGCATCACACTAATTATACTTTTGTGATTACCGATTCTCGAAACTTTTGGAAAACCGAGCTATTACAAAGCTTAGAGCTGAACCGAGTCATCACGAAAAGCTCAAAACCAAGCTAGTACAAAGCTTAGAGATGAACCGAGTCATCATCAAAAGCTCAAAACCGAAATACCATGAAACTTACAACTGAACCAACAAGAAACGAATTTGATCTCGGCAAGGGACAACTTTGAGTTCCAAACAATCATTTGAAACCCATATATGAATCTTCAAAGTATACTTTCAATTAGAGGTAGTTAGGGACATAAAACCAACCCCAAATAATTGTTCAAAAACCTGTATATAGATTTCCAAAGAAAAATGTTTCGAATGGAGCGGCTAGAAGCACAAAACCAGTCCAAAAACAGTTGTTCAAAATCTGCATATAAATCTTCCACAAATATTTCGAATGGGGGCAGCTAGAGGCACAAAACCATGGCTCTTAAATAAATTTCAAAGCCAAAATTCCATTTCCCAACTTATTTTTGAAAAAGGCATCAAGGGAAGCTAAGAACCATGGCTTCCAAACAATATTTTAAAACCAAGATACGATTTCCAGCATGTATTTGAACAAGGGACAGCAATAAGCCAAAACCGAGCACCTAATAGGTAAAAAAAATGATCTCCAACATATATTCAAATAGGGGCAACAAGAAGAGCCAAAACCGAGCCTCAAATATATCTTCCAAGCCATAAAAACGGATTTCCAGCATATTTTTAAACAAGGGAAAGTAAAGAGGACCAAAACCGAGCCCCTAAATGTATTTTCCATGCCATAAAAACTGATTTTCAGCAATACTCGAACAAGGGGCAGCACAAATATATTTTCCAAGTGCAATACTCGAACAAGGGGCAGCACAAATATATTTTCCAACTTATAAAAAACTGATTTCCAGCAATACTCGAACAAGGGGGCGGCAAAGAGGAAAAAAAAAAAACCCGAGCCCAACATACACCTCCCAAATCAGAAAAATGATTTTTAATATGTATTCAAACAAGGATGGTAGTGTAAGGAGTAAAACTGAACCACCAAAACAAATTCCACATGTATTAATAATCAAATTCGATATAGCCATTTTAAAGTTCAAATAAACTTTCAATCTTCAAATATCTCCAGATTTAACAGAAATAATACACCTCATATGTTGATTTAGTGAGAAAGTTTTAGATGGCCTAGATATGAAATTATTCAATGTTGTGTTTGTGAATATATAGTCACCAAGAGGTGCATATGAGAAATCTCCACAAGTACATTTATATTTAAAGCAAAGTAAACGTCCCAATAAAAAGTATACAGTAGAATTATGAAAGGATGCGAGAAAACTAATTAATTCTGCTTTTCACATGTTTTTCTTCAAATTAGATTGAAAATAGAAGGATAACCTTGCTGCATAAGAGGAAACGAGCCAAAAGTTTTGGCTAGATGAGGAAGAACGAATGAAAGAAGTTCGGCTAGGTGAGGAAGACCGAGTGAAAGAAATTTGGGAGAGAAAGAGATGTTCGGATTCGTAAGAGTACACGAAGAATCCTTCAAATCAATATGAGTCAAAGTTTAAAGGTACGAGAATAACGATTCAAGCATTCATGTTTTAAGAACCTTTGTATATATATATCAGATCTTATAACCAATCCAAGAATAGATCCATAACTCTGATTCATGTCAAATCGAATCCCACAATTTAAGAAAAAGTAAATCCTCAAGAAACGGGAATGTATTTCTAACTTTGTGAATACTTCATAATCAAACCCAAGAAGTGAACGAAATTAACAGGATCTGACCTCAAATGCTTGTTAACGCAGTAACGAGTCTTAGCTCAAGAAATGAAAGATTGAAGAAAGACCTCGAGATAAAAAAAAAAGCTTCCAACGGAAAATGAACCTCAGCACTATGTTTGGGTGTTTATAGCCGAGCAAAAGGAAGGGGAACTCACGGCAAGGGCCCACACAAACCCAAGAACGAAACGTGCACCAAATCTATTGCGCGGGAAAAGCCGTTACAAAGAGTGACCGACAGTTATGACCGGAGAAGAAGGCAAGCTGCTACCGGAGAGCAATGTGATGACCGGAGAAACCGGCAATGGTGCTTCCTTAGTCGGCCGAAAGGAGCAAAGAGAGATCTAGGGCAAGTTTTGATCCCATGAGGGGAATAAGAGGCGTGTGAGGAAGATTAAAATTTAGGTTTACAAGATATTTTATTCTTTTTTTTTATGAAAATTTTATCAAAAATGATTTTATTAAAGAAAAAAAATTAAAACAATATTAAATTTTACACGATTTTTTTTTGCACGGCGCCCTAATAAAATGGGTGTCTTCCCTAGCTAAAATCAACATTCCGGACACGACAGCGCAGTCCGTTTCGTCATCCAGAGTCATCTGGACAAAGTCGTCGTCGATCGCATCAAATTAACTTTGATTTGCGTGTGGCACGACAAATGAAATTATTTTGACCCGATCGGAGTCGTTTAACGAGTATATTATTGATCGGTCCTCACATAAGCAACAACCAAAATCAAATACGACATTTACTGTGGCAAGTCAAACAACGCACGCACCACGGTGTCCACCTACGTCTTTCAAATTTCTATAGGAGCTCAATTTGAGCTTCAATATGTCAGTCTTTCAATCAATTCAATTGAATACTGAGGATCTAGAACCGTCCATACGAAACTGCAAAGAGCGAAGAAATGGCTTGAAATTCAAAGGGGTGTGGGTCTCAATCTAGTCTTCTAAGAGAGTCAAAACAGGGAAATCTTAAGGCTAGATCCTAGGTTATCTAGAGAAGAAGAAAAGAGGACCTCCAAAATGAGGTCAACACATATTTTTCTAAAATTAAATAAATATATATTTAAATTAAAATGTCCATCCAAAGCGAGCGATGAGATTCTAGTGACCGACAACTTCCACAGAACGACCCCCCTAAAAATTGTGGTGACAGTCCCTAATTCCATGGTTAGGCTGGGAGGACACATGCTGCCACTTCAGAGCTCCCACTACTCCCTCCCCTGAGGGTTAACAATCTTGCATTAGTTTCCAATCAACTGGACCAAATGGAGATTTTAATCTATCACCTTAAAATGTCCAATTCTGCATCCAACAAAGTATATTTCATTATTAATTTGCACTTAAGTACTTTAGAAACATATGTTTCTCAATACATTTTAATATTTCAATTAGCCAGATGAAACGTAAATGAAGATCGGAGTTCAAATCATCACAAGTTATTAACATTTAAAACCATATAAAAAACATACTTCTTCACAAATCAATTTTTCAAAGTAGGGAGAATGATAAAGAAGACTACTAAAAATTCATGAGAAGGATATGAAAAAACATGGATTTCATATATAAAAATAAGTTTACAAATAAAAAGAAATAAAAGACATGACTTATCTCACAATCCTTCCCAAGAAAAACCCTATATGTTTTCTTCAAGTCTTTCTCTCTTTACAAGCACTCTCAATTCTCTCTTAAAAGTGTAATGAAGAAGAAATCTCTCACCTTGTCTTTCCTTTGACAACCCTAGAAGAAAATCTCCAAGCCCTTGACATTCTCTCTTCATCTCTTCCTCTTACCTTTCTCGCCACCCCCTTTCACATCACACTCAACTCCTTGAAGTCTTCTACTTTTATTAGGGGCTACCTCCTTTAAAAAGAAATTGAAAATTCTCTCCAAAAGTAAACTCTTTTGATTTCAAAAGATGTGTCATTTGATCCAAGAGAAATATACCTTCATAAAAGAACTTTCCAAAGTGTCTAGATGTATTGAATTACTCCAAAAGGTGTTTAGAACAAGTGTTCCTTTGAAAATAAGCAACAATTTGCCTAGAATCACCTTAGTCTGCAAAAAGTTGTCTCTGGCACATCTGGCACCCAATTTGGTGCATCATGAGCTAAGGCTCTGTCAAATGGCGCATCATGCGCTAATCTGGCTCCAAATTTTGTCATTTTTACTAATCTTGCTCTAAATTCCTAAAAATGATATACCTGCAATAAAAACACAATATCTTTTTTTAATGTGTAATATCACCAAAAATATACATAAAATATATACTTAAAATGACATATTATTTTGATATATCAAAATCCCCCAAACTTGAATGTTACTTGTCCTCAAGTGACACTTTTATTGCATAAAAGCATATGACTTATGATAGAGATCAACTCATAACTTCTATACTTTAGTTTAATAAATAGTATAGCAAAATTTAACTAAAACCTTTAATAACTTTGATTCAAATTCTAAGTATAAGAGTACTTAGTAATCAATTTTAAGATTTTTGAATTTTTATGCATTTCAAGAAGAATAGCAATTTTTCATATTAAGAATATTTAGAACATTCATATGAGAAAGAACTTCATGAAAATTTTACTAGTAATACTATTAATACTCCAATACAAGTTTAGAAAATGCAATAAAGCTTCTTCCTTACGTTGATTCAAGTGAAGCTAATTTTTTATTAGGCATCTCCTCAACTTTCTCCTCACTTATTCTTATTTTCTTTTTCTCTTTATTTTTTTTCTTTTAGGATCATTTTAATCCTTCTTTTTTTTCTTTTTTTTTTCTTTTTTAAGTGAGGATTACCATATCTAGATAGCCTTTAATAATTTTGAACTTCACTATCATATTCTTAAAGTCAAAACTCCTTACCTTTCTTTACTTAATAAATTCATATAATTTTATGATTTTTCATAAAATTTCATTCTTTTCTTCTTACATGAAACTCTAAAATTCTTAACACTTCGAAAATACAGTTTTCTTTTTACTTTAAATAGAAAAACATAGTCTTATTCTATCATCCCAGGTATCTTTAACTTTATAATTAACCTTCATTATTAAAAACTTTTTACTTAAATTTACCATAATATTTATTAACAAAAGTATAGTCATTTAAAGTTTAATCTCGATATCCTAGGTTATGTTAAATTATATTTAACAATGTAGTTAATTGAGAATACATAAAATTTAGTTTACTTCTTTTCAAAATAAATATTTCTTCCCCCCAAACTTAAGTTTTTAAGTAATTTTAAAAATATTTTTAGTACAAAATTTATTAGGTGAAAGAAAACAGTTACTGCATAAAAACTGACATGTAGAAGATATCTAATTCTGAAACAGAGCTCTGATATACTGCAGGTACTAACTTTAAAAAACATACATGCAGGCTTTAAAGCATTAAATGAGACAAAATATTCTAAAGAATTTGCTGAGAATTAAAAATAGAAATACAAAAATTAAAAAACAAAAATTGAAAATACTATAAATGCAGAAAAAGTAAAAAATATACAGTTACTACCAAAACACAAAATAAAAAGCCTTTACTACAACAATCTTAAATGAAAGTACAACACATCTCAATCATAAATAACAAACAATCATCAAAACACACTAAAATAAACTCATAAAAATATCACTCTTCATTACCTTCCTCATCATCATCATCTTCTTCTACTTCTTCTTCTTCCTCACCTTCTTCTTGAATAGGAGCATAGGGAGTAAAAATGAGTAAAGGAGAAAATTCCACATTAAGCTCACCCATAAGATGTCTTACAATAGCATTCTCAAAATATATATCATGTTGAACTCTCCTCTGCTGATATTCATCATTATAAGAATTTCTTGCTCCAATCTCTCCAATCTGACCCTAAATATTAATTATGTTCATTTGTTGAATCATTAGTTGGTCCATAATGTTTTTGAGTGATGCAGAGCGAGAAGTTGATTCTCTTGCAGCTGATGTAGAGGGTATATCACCTCTACCACCTCTAAATTCAACAAATGATTCAACTCTTTGAATCATATGCTTTCCAATAGAATTTTGTGGCTATAATCTTTCTTCATTTTTATGGGACTCTACTCCTGACACATAAAATGAAAATAAGGGAAGGATATCCTAAACCACTAGCTAAAGAACTACCAGCTATACTTCGAACATGATGAACTATGAGTGCACCAACATTTATTGCTTTCATGTTCTGAATGTAATAATTCAACACCACTTTGTCCTTCATAACATCAACAAGATGATTCGTTGGTAATAACTTAACAGAAATGAAGTGATGTCATACCTTTGACTGATTAGTCAACAGGAAAGGGAAGAGGTTAACTATTTTGTTATTTTTAATATTCCATTTTCCTTTTTCATTAGTCAAAAAGGCAATCACTTCATCCAGTGATGAAGCAATCATAATGAATGCAGCGTACTCATCATGATATACATTTCTTAACTCATAAAAAGCATTGAGTCGATCAGTAGTAAATTCAACTTGCTTAACTCTATCCAGTATGCGATCACCCTCAGTGAACCTCAAGTTAGCATAGAACTTCTAAATCATAGGGACAATTTCTACTACTGTGAAGTAGCAGAATCTTTCACAGTTTCTGGCAAAGATTAACCTTTTGATCTCACCACCCGAGCTTGCAAACGCTCGTTCTTGGATCAATCTTCTATTCTCCATTTGAGTATTATAACAATGTTGGGCCTTGAAGTTAATGAATCTTCATGCATCAAAATCCTCAGACAGCCTTCCTATTTTCACTCAAGGAACCATTTGAAAATCTATGAAAATTCAAATAAATTCCAAATAAATGACTAAATCAAAAATCTAACTCCCCAAATAAGGTTATTTGGTAAGAAACTTTTCACTATGAGTTTTCTTCATGCTTTTTCATCAAAAAAAAATCATAAATTTTGGATCTTCCACAATGTAGAAAAAATCCATGGTGAAAATAAAAAATTTCTAAGTTAAAGTGAAGCTCTTACTAAGAAAATATGAAATCTATGTTTTTTTGCCTCCAAAATCTTCTCTACCGCGCTCAATGTAAAGCCCTAGGTCAAGTTCTAGAGGTAGGAGACGACCCAAGCAATGAAAATGGAGTTTGTTCATGTCGTTTCGCGATTTTTTAGGCAATTTAGTGTGTTCGGGTTTTTGGCGCATCATGCGCCGACTCTCTGTAAAACGGCGCAACATGTGCCAATGCCTTAATCTTTCCAGATTTTAGTTTTTATTAAATCTGCTCCGTACTCAAATAAACCCTTATGAGCATGATTAAACATTACTCTGACATCCATTATTCACAAACAACACAAAACTCACTTTTATATATAAATCTGCACTATTACAAACTAACAATTATCAAGCCAACAAACATTTATTTATGTGTTTAAAGCAAACCAAAACATCCTAACATTGAAATCTAAACATCAAAATTTCAAACACAAACATTGATATAGTTCAACAATGAAAGTAAATGCAATCCAATGCAACAAAAAACTAAAACAAACATTACTATACAAAATGTTCGTGGCATAAACTAAGTTCAAACATCTTATTCAGTCTCGTGCTCTTGGATATCTCTCATAGATTGGTAGTGCACATACAGGTTGTACAAGGGTTAGTAAGGAAGCTCAATAGTCAAATCCTCCCCAATCTAAGCATGTTTCTTGAACATATGTACCAAATCATCTTCAATACGACCAATATGCTCAAAATGTTCTTTATGTTTCCAATCCAGTGATCCAACATTTCAGAAATGTTCTCAATTACATGCATTAGATTTTGAACCTCTTTTTCTATCTTCTTGATCCTCTTCAAAAGTGCATTAGAATTGAAGTAAGGCTGAATAGGTGATGAATTCTAGGATTCCTGGTCCATCAGTACAATCATATCATTTTTATCTCCCATTTCAGTACAACTGCAATAGACTTCTGGATCCATCGGTTTCTAAGGAAGAAGCGCTTTTTCCCAACTCTCGTAAGGTACTTGTAATTGACTGCACATTAGAAAAATAGTGGATGGATTTCCAAGCCCATTTGCAGATCCATTCACAATCAAAACCAAAACTGATTTCATAATGATGGCTCCAATATCAATAGGTTTTCTGGTTTTAATGCAATAATTTAAAATAACACTCTCCTTAGTCACCTTATTGATCCTCATGGTAGGCAGCAACTTTGATGCAATAAAGAAGTGACATGTCTTAGAATCACAATTTAAGAACGATGATAAAAAAAGTTACATTCCCAACATCTCTGACCTCCCAATTCACATCTTCATCCGTAAGGAACTGATAGAGTTCATTCATATTATCCCTCGTAGGGCTAAAATTCATGTAATGGTAGATAGACACATTTTCAATCATAACATCTCATTTATTCTTGAAGGAGTGAATTTCATGAACCTGCCTCACACATGGACAATTCCTTGGTTAATTCCATGTAGATTTGCATAAAACTCTTTCACCATAGGATGACTATGGTGGCAGTAGTATAACAAAGCACTTCCCAACGTCTCTCCGCAATGATCTCTTCAACTCAAGTATTTGGTGTATTGAATCTTTGATTCATAAATCTTCTTTTTTTTATTAGCATCTTCTTCACTAGAACTCGATCATACAACTTCTGCGCATCGAAATTGACAAACTTTATCTGGTTGAAAATTCCAAATCTCACAGTATGTTTAAATTGGGATGCCATTGAATTTGCAATCTAGTGGCTCTTAGCTCATTTTCCCTCTTAAAATAGACTTAGGAATATATTTTTAAGAGTTATAAGGAGAAGAAACAACCAAAAATTGCCTTTTGAAATGTTTAAAGTCATTTTCATCATCGCGGCGCATCATGCACGCCAGCTCTCTAGAATCTGGTGCATCATGTGCCAGTTCCAAAAACTGCACTATTTTAATTTCGATCCAATAAATTCTCAATTTTTTCATAAAATTAGGTAAATAAAGATTTTTTAAAATGTTTTTACAAATACACAGACTATATAAACAGATACATATAAAAATACATTTTTTTTTTGAACAAGAACTCAAAAGCAAAGTAAACAATGATAAATATGGATGGCCTTCCACAAAGCACTTGTATTAATATCGTCAGCCTAACATTCCTAGTCATTATTTTGGGTGTCCCAACATTATAGCTTCTTTAAAAACTGGTCTTTGACCATCAAAACATGGTTTCACTCTGTGCCCGTTCACTTTAAATATCCTTACAGTTATGAGATCTTCAATATTAACTACTAAGGATAAACTTTTATGTTTCTCAGGAAATAATTTCAATCTTGTATTGTATAATAAAACTTTTTGTCCATGTTCAAATTCCCTTTTTATTATATTCTAATCATGTCATTCTTTCATCTTTTCTGATAAATCCACTGCAATCAATATATAAATATTTCTGAATGAAGGTAAAAATTGTCCCATAAAATCAAATCCTCATTCATCAAAAATTTTAATTTCCAAATTAAAATTTAGTGGCATTTCATTTCTTCTTGAAATATTATCTACTCGCTAACACCGGTCACATATTTTTAGGTATATATTAACATCTCTAAATAGAGTAGACCAATAAAATCCAGATTGCAAAATTTTATGAATAGTTCTTTCATTCCCAAAATGTCCTTCAAATTTAGAATCATGACATTTTTTAATAATTTCCTGAATTTCTTTTTAAGGCACACTTCATCTCATCACTAAATATTTGCATTGTTTATATAAGTAAGGGTCATCCCAAAAATAAGACTTTGCATCATAAATGAGTTTCTTTTCTTGTAGTTTCATTAACCCATATGGTAAAATATCACTAATAATATAATTTACAATATTAGCATACCAAGGTATTTCTCATCCTTTTACAACATAAAGTTGTTCATCAGGAAAAGTGTTGTTAATTTCTTTTTACAAATTGAGTATTTCTTCCTATTCTAGCCTAGATAGATGATCAGTAATTTGAGTATCAATCCATTTTCTATTGACTACCACAAAATTAAACTCTTTCATCAGAAGTGCCCATCTAATTAATCTTGGTTTTGCATCCTTCTTTTGCATCAAATTTTTAATAATCGGATGTTCAGTATGCATAACACATTTAGCTCCAATCAGATATAATCTAAACTTATCAAAAGTATACATAATTGCTAATAACTCTCTTTTAGTAATGATGTAGTTAATCTGAGCATCATTAAGAGTCTTACTAGCATAATATATAAATTTAAAAATCTTATCATATCTCTGCCCTAAAACAGCTCAAATTACATAATCGCTAGCATCACACATTAATTCAAAAGGTTTCTTCAATCAGGTGAAACAATTATTGGAGAAGCGATCATCTTTTTCTTTAAAGCTTCAAAGGCTTTAAGGCAATCTTAGTTGAAGTCAAATTTTGTATCTTTTTCCCGAAGTTAGCATAAAGGTTTAGTACTTTTTGAAAAATCTTTAATATATCTCCTGTAGAATCCAGCATATCCTAAAAAACTCCTAACTCCTCTTAGTGTAGTAGGTGGAGGTAACTTTGATATAACTTGAATTTTTGCAGGATCTACATCTATGCAATTTTCTAAAATTTTATGCCCAAGCACAATTACTCCTGCAACCATAAATTGACATTTTTCCCGGTTCAATACGAGATTAGTCTTTTCACAACGTTCCACAACTTTCTCTAAATGATTTAGACATATTTCAAGTGAAGTTCCAAACATAGAAAAAATGTCCATAAAGTCCTCAATAACTTTTTCAATTAAGTCGCTAAAAATTGACATCATACATCTTTGAAATATTACAGGTGCATTAGGATACACCAAAATATTATACTGTTTTAAATACATATTTTATGCTTTTTTTATATTACACTTTAAAGAAGGGTATTTTCATGTTTTTATTGCAAGTATATCATTTTTAGGTGCTTAGAGCAAAAATGACAAAAAAGATGAAATTTGGAGCAAAAAGAGTGAATTTTGGAATTATGGTGCATGATGAGCCAGATTGATGCATGATGCGCCGTTTCACAGAGGCTTGGCACATGATGCGCCAGAACTGGCACATGACGCCAGAGATGAATTTTTGTGGATTAAGGAAGTTTGAGACAAATTTTACTCAAATTTTTGAAAGGAAACTTATTCTAAATAGTTATTGAACTAATTTAAAGCATCTAGACACTTTGGAAGGTTCTTTTATGAAGGGATTTGTCTCTTGGATCAAATGATACTTTTTTTAAATTCAAAAGAGTTAACTTTTGGAGGGAATTTTGGAGAGAATTTTGAATTCCTTTTGAAAAGAGGCAGCCAAAAATAAAAAAGAAAGATTTTAAGTAGTTTTAGGGGGGACCAGAAAAACAAGAAAGTGGTGGTGGCATGAAAGGTAAGGAGAGAAGAAGAGGAGATTTTCTTCTAGGGTTGTAAGAGGAGAGGGAATGTGAGAGATATCTTTTTCGTTACACTTCTAAGAGAGACCTGAGTATGCTTGTAAAGAGAGAAAGGCTTGGAGAGAACTTCTAGGGATTTGCTTGGGAAGGATTATGAGATAAGTTGTGTCTTTTATTTCTTTTATTTTGTAAACGTGTTTTTATATATGAAAACCGTGTTTTGTCGTATCCTTCTCGTGAATTCTGAGTAGTCTTCTTTATCCTTCTCCCTACTTTGAGATATGGTTTTGTGATCAATTGATTT
Source organism: Phalaenopsis aphrodite (assembly GCA_003013225.1). Lineage (NCBI taxonomy): Eukaryota > Viridiplantae > Streptophyta > Magnoliopsida > Asparagales > Orchidaceae > Phalaenopsis > Phalaenopsis aphrodite. Next base: position 29,786 of record NEWO01002454.1, read on the forward strand.
TATTTTCTATGGTTTTAAATATCAATAATTTGTGATAATTTGAACTCCTATCTTTATTTACTTTCTAATCTGGCCAATTGAAATGTTAAAACATGCTGAGAAACATATGTTTTGAAAAGGGCTATGATTTCTACAACAGGGGGAGAATCACATTTGATTACCTAGAAGAGTATGTCATCCATGAATTTGAGTGCAAATAAATAAGAAAATATACTTTATTGGATGCAGAATTGGAGATTTTAAGGTGATAGATTAAAATCCCCAATTTGTTCTAGTTTATTAGAAACTAATGCGAGATTATTAACCCTCAGGGGAGGGAGTAGTTGGAGCTCTAGAGTGGCAGCTGGCATTCTCCCAGCCTATCCATGGAATTAGAGACAAAACTCTAGATTAGTCAATGTTCTTTGTAGCACTTAGAAGAGGGTAAAGAATAGAATTGCTCCAATTTGACACAAAACAACTATTATATATTTTTTCAAATGATTTTAATTTCTTCACAATCTATATACTCATTGTAAAGGGGAAGGATTCTTTCTTAAATTTAAATCTACCGTCAACAAAAATATTATTTAGTTTTTGTAATTTTACTTTTAAAAGTTTAGTTTTTAGTTTGTTAACTCTTTCAACTGCATTTTATATAGCATTCAATTTAGTAGTTAATATTCAAACTTTGCACTTTACTTTTATTTTTGTATTTTTAAATTATAAAATAATTTTAATATTTTACTTATAGGTTTTTCCAACTTCCCTGTGGGATCGATATCTAGGACTCCATTAGAGCCATTTATTACTTGAGTGATACATATACTTGCGTTAATTTAAACGGAAATTGGTAGTTTAAAAAGAGTTTTAAATATATATTATTTTCATAGAAGGTATTTTATTGGAATTATATTGCATATTTATTGTAATATCTGTTGTGAGTATTTTGTAATATTGAAAAATATTTGCAAATTTTACACACTAAATCTACCCGCATCACATTACATAATCCAAAGGGTATTCACCAGAAAGCAAAAGTTCCATAAGGACTAGTAAATGTTATTTTCCCTTGATCCTCTGGAGTAATTGGTATTTGATGATAACTGGTATATCCATTTATAAAACAAAAATATGTGTGCCCAGCCAACCTTTCCAACATCTGGTATAAAAAGCGAAAAGGAAAATAATCCTTCCTGGTGGCAGAATTTAATTTTCTATAATCTATGCACATTTGTCAACTAGTGACTTATCTTGTTAATATTAATTAATTATGCTCATTTGTCACTACAATCACACCTCCTTTCTTTGGAACACAGTGAATTGGACTTACCCAAGAACTGTATGAAATAGGATATATTATTTCAGCATCTAACCATTTTAAAAAATTTTTCTTAACAACTTCATTCATCATTGGATTTAATCTCCTTTGAGGATCTGCTCTTGGTTCATGTTGATCTTCTAATAAAATTTTATGCATACAAATTGAAGGACTGATTCCTTTAATATCAGCTAATGTCCATCCAAAGGCTTTCTTATATCTTTTCAACGTTTCCAACAACTTTTGTTCTTACACATTAGCTAATTTTGAGGATACTATAACAGGTAATGTAGATAGATCTCGTAAGAATGCATACTTTAAATGTTTAGAAAGTGTTTTTAGTTCTATTTCAGGAGGTTTCTAAATATATGAAATCAGATTCTTGTTACTTTTTGCAGGATCTAATATCTCAATTCTTTTCTAAACATAATCTAAATCTTCTTTACTTCTGTAAATTCCTCATGAATTTTATCCTCATCTTAATATTCCATATATTCCTTTTCAAATTTGCTTTCAAATTTCTTTTTGAAATATTCATGGCTTAAATATTCATTAATATCCATTCTGAAGCATTCATTCTCTTGCTCTTTTGTAGGGTATCTCATTGATTTTGCAATATTAAATGTAACCTCTTGATCACTAACTCTCATAGCTAGTTCCCCTTTTTGTACATCTATCAAAGCTCTTCCAATGGCAAGCAATGGTCTTGCTAAAATAAAAAGATTTTTTTTATCTTCCTCCATATCTAATACAATAAAGTCCATAGGAAAGATAAATTTATCAACTTTTACCAAAACAACTTCTATAACTCCTTTAGGATAGGTATTCGACCTAAGCCCAACCTTCTGAAAATTGACAACGACATAAGATTAATACTGGATCCTAATCACATAAAGCTTTTCCACAAAATCGTTCACTAATAGCACAAGAAATTGTAAAACTTCCATGAACTTTAAGTTTTTCATAAAGGTTTTTTTGAATTATAGCACCACACTCTTCACTGAGTACAACTGTCTCAGTATCTACAAGCTTCCTTTTCTTATTAAGTATATCCTTTGTGAACTTCACATAGCTTAGCATTTGTTACAAAGCTTTAATAAATAGACTGTTTATCATTAATTTTGTCAATATTTCTAAAAATTTAGAAAATTAGTTACTCTATTTTTCTGCTTCAATCTTTGAGGAAATGGAGGTGGCGTTCTTTCAAACTCAAAATGAAAATCTTCACTTGATTTTTCAATTTCCACCTCATCTTTGTCAAGTTCAACTTATTTTAGAACTTTCTTTTTTAATTCTTTTCCACTTCTAAGTTCAATAGCTTTAATTTGCTCTTTATTCTGATCTTTAGGATTTACTTCAACATTACTTGGCAATATTCCTGGAGTTCTATTACTGAGTATGGTAGTAGTACATGCCATTTGACTTTCCATATTTCTAATTGCATTTCATTGAATTTGTAATTGACTTCCCATTTGTAATATTAATTCTTCTATTGATAGCTTTTTCTCCTTACTTTGCAAATTATTAAATCCTGGAGGGTAATAAGGTTTACAAGTTGGATTTCCTTAATTGTTGGAGTTTTCCAATGGGTTTGTAGTGTTATTTCCCCATTGTGGATTGTAGCATTAGAATTATTGTTACTTCAACTAAAATTTGGATGATTCTTCTAATCGGTATTGTAATAATTAGCATAAGGATTGTTAGAACGATTATTTATTGCATTTAAGTTCTCATAAGAAGATTGAGATTCTATCATTTGTCCCAATCAATTTTCCTTAAGAACAGGCGATGTCTCAAAATAATTCAATTCATATTTATCTATCTTCTTTAATTTAACAGTTATTTGTCTAGTTAACACAGATATTGCATTGAAATCATAAATACTAACTACTCTTTTTAGATTTACCCTTTCAGAGGGCCATTGAAAATTATTAGTAATCATTTCTTCAATTAATGAATATGCTTCACCAAATTGTTTTGACATTAATGATCCACCAGCAGCAGTGTTAATTATAGATCTAAGAGATCTAACAAACCCATTATAAAAAGTTTGTATTATTAACCAATATGGGAATGCATGGTGTGGACACTTTCTAAGGAGATCTTTAAATCTTTCTCAGGCTTCATAAATTGATTCCCCTTCAAATTGACAAAGAAATGCAATATCATTCCTAATCTTAGCAGTTTTTGAAGGTGGGAAATATTTAGATAAGAATTTTCGTGACAAATCTCCCTAAGTTCTTATAGATCCAAGTCCTATGGAGTTTAATCACATCTTAGCTTTATCACTTAGTGAAAAAGGAAAAAGTCTAAGTCTGACAGCATCATTTGACACTCCATCATATTTATACAAAGCACTGTTGACCTCACTTTTGGTTGAGGTCTAGAAAACTTCTTCAGTAGCCTAGGTCTAGCCATAGGACTTTCCTATTGACTAGTCTTAGAAAACTAGAA